>KZ806970.1:669335-684135 GCA_000696205.2 Oncopeltus fasciatus
TATATATATATATGTACAGATTTTATTGTTCATTCCTTTTGTTTTCAATATTTCCTGTGGACTAACATGGACATTTGCTATGTGACATTCGACAGGTCAATGTATTTATGAGCCCAAATATGTATATTTCTACAATATATTCATTCTCCCTTCATTTGATAAATACTTCTTATGTTTTATTCAATATTATTGACTTAGTTTTAGCAAGATTACCTGATAATTAAATTTTGTCACGCTTATCAATAACAATAAAAAGTATTTATTACACAATGACAAAATTTATCCGATCCACATTCATCGCATATTTCGAGTTGTTGATTTTTTTTTTTTTTAAATGGCAATATAAATTTAATATTCGTTCTTGGGTAAAACAATGTCTACTACTATTTTCTTTAGATAAAATCTTTCTAGAACAGTATACTCTTGGCGTACATTTCCTGTAGGAGGCGTAGAGAATGAAGCTTGACAGGTGTCCTGATCAGGGTCCTTGACATTAACAGAGAACAATCTGGAGTGGACTCCTCTCTCTAGAGACAAACATCTACGTACTGTCCACACTCCCACAGCGACTCCACATCTCCCTACATGTCTACTGCCTCGTAGTGTCATTCAAGGCGGGACATTTATTTGTCTTCCCTTATCAACTGCATTTCCTTGGAACATTGTTTGTGTTGTGAGATATCATTTTTCAGCGGGATGAATTTTCTGATAACAAACAAAATTTATTTTTGACATATTTTTTATTTTTCCTGTATGCTAATGAAGCTTTATTGCAAAAAAAAAAAAAGTAACTCCATGAAAAATTGTTGATTTTTTTTTTTCTACGGTTTTTAGTTCATGTTAGTTACAGTTGTTATTCTACGTTTACAATATGCGTTACAAAAAAAAAAAAAATAATAATAATAACGAATGATCTTGGAAAAATAACCATAAAACATCTTTGTAAATTTTATGTAATCGTTATAATTGAGAACTTTTAAATTTGTACGGTTTCCACACTTTCTGTACCATTTATCTAAAATGAAAAGCGAATATTACATCATATTAATATTGCTTTAGCAGCGGAGATATTTTTAATAGTTAGTTTAGTAACATTTGAATTTCCACAAATTTAACTTCTTCTTATTAACCGCTTTTTATAGCATTTTTCTACCCCATACCAAGAGCCAAGACCATATGGCACAATTTTAATTAAATATTAATGGGAAATTCATAATAAACAATTGAAAACATTTATAAACTTGAAAAACAACTAACGACTAAATTGAAAAACATTTATATGCACACACATTATGTATATACATACATAATGAGTATGTATCAGAAACTGCTCAGTTATTTACGTTTAACTTTTCAATATTGCTAAATGAAAAATGGGAAATCTGTTTACATTACGCAGCTCCCGTACGCCGGGTTGACCTCGTAATACACCTCTTTCAAATATGTTCCATTTACTGTAATTTCACAATTTATATTGCAAAAAAAAAAAAAAAGAAAAAAAAAGTTCATTAAATCTGGAAAATAGACTTACGGTTTTCAAAATTAAAATAACCAAACTATATCGCATATCTCAGATTAATATTTTTTAAATCAATAAAATATTTAAAAGAAGAAGGAGCACTCTGTTTTACTACAGGTTCCTCAAGCAAGTTAAATAAAGATAATTTCAACTTCAGTTTTGTGCATGTCTTAACTTTAAATTAAGTTCAGAAGAATTGTCATCACAATCTTAACAGTCATTCCTTTTGAGAAAAAAAAATTAATTCAATTTACGCTATTCTTTAACATTATTAGAATCATAATAAAATTATATATACCATATGTACATTGAAAAAGATATTTGAAAGATTTTTGTGACGAAATCAAACTGTTTATATTGGAATCCTGGCATGTCTTTTTTAAAAAATTTCCAATTCTTTAACGATCTTATAGGTATTTGGGGTTCTTTCTTAAAATTGTCGGATAATTTCATTAATGGCTAAACTCGAGAGAGAAGAGCGTGGAATTTAGGAAAACACTAAATCAATATTATATAGGTTATATCTTAGTTATTATTAGTGGTATAAAATAAAATATAAACATATCTAGTATCTTTTAAAACACTTTATATGTTCTATGAAAATTTGTTTTTTATTCGATATGTTTTTTCTTTTGTAGAACTATTATTTTAATATGAAATTTCAGAATACTTTCAGAAAGCAGAGGTTTGTTGAGTGGGTTTTTCCCCAGAGAGTAATCATTTTCTCTGAATGTAATCATTTTTATCTTTTCAGAATCTGTTGATATTTCTCGCTTTTCTTCCATACATCCGCATTCTGTTGCAACAACATTCTCGGCTTCAATCAATTCCTTATTACTCAAACCTGTCTGATACAGAATGGAAATTTCCGAGAACGTAGCCAAGTGTATATGTAAAATAGAATAGAAAAATTACCTTTATTCAGGAGCTAAAATTCACCTTGAGAATAGCAGACAATCAAAATAAAAGAAGGAAATACAAGCCTGTATAAATTCAAACAAAACAAAACAAAAAGTTTAAAGAAAAAGTGACATTTAAAAATCATATTACATAATGATTACTACGGTATTCTACGCATATGTCTTATATAACTAGGGACAGAAATAAAACAACATTATTTATTTAAAAAATAACTAAATTAAATAAGTAAAAATGGCATAATGTTAAATAATACAATAATAGCCTTGACTGTAGGGCTAACACTTCTTCTTTAAATGCGAACATAAAGAAAAGGAATCAGAGTGAACTCTGAGACGAACGAGGAAAAACTGTTGTTTTGGAGTAGAAGAAGTTTCAAAAGGAGATGCAGACTATTAAGGTCAAAAAATGTTAGAACGGTCAAAAAATGTATTTTCGACGTTTCTCTGCACAAATTTAGACTTTTTTCTTTTTCATTTGCCCGAATAATTATAGAGAAGTCATTAGAGATATTTTGAGAGCAAAAAAAAAAAAAAAAAAAAAAAGTTTATTTAATGAAGTCAAGTATCAAGTATTTTAATTATTCAGAATCCCATATACTTGTCCATCTTTAATATAAAATTTTAATACCCAGCCACCCTCTCTGTTTTTAAAACAGGTAATCAATGAAACACCCTCTCTTGTATAGATAAGGGAAGAAGGAGAGGTCTGGAAAATGTGTATGTTGAGATAAAAATTTGATCCGGGTTCCACTTTTTCTATTAGGTAAATGAAAGTAGAAAAGTACAAATATAATTTTTACAAGTTTAAAAGAAATAATCACTGAGTTTATCATTAAAGCATATTTGAAAATATTTATTAAAAATAAATTGCCTTAGAGTGTCCATGTGGGAATAAATCCATACATGGGTACAATAATAGGTAGAGGGAATTGAATAAGACAACTAACAAGTCCTGGTAGTATAACTGGAAAGTACACCGGCCCGGATAGCAGGAGATCCAGGTTCGATTCCTGGCTGGGACAGATAGTTTTTTATTTTCTATTCCCTCTCAATAATTGTTTGAAATTTTCGTGGGATAAAATACCACAACTAAATTAAATATTTATAAAGAAAAAATTAAATAAATTAAATGACGAGAGTCGACAAAATGTATGACAATGTCAGCTTCCTTGAGTACAAGACGAAGTTCTCGCCTTTCTCGTAGGGTAGATTCTCGCTAGGTAGAGGGAATTGAATAAGACAACTAACAAGTCCTGGTAGTATAACTGGAAAGTACACCGGCCCGGATAGCAGGAGATCCAGGTTCGATTCCTGGCTGGGACAGATAGTTTTTTATTTTCTATTCCCTCTCAATAATTGTTTGAAATTTTCGTGGGATAAAATACCACAACTAAATTAAATATTCATACATGGGTACTTTTATTATCTTCATTATGTTATTGTATGATGAATATAACTTTTGATTATAATAGTTAGGTAAGAAAATAAGTACGTTTATTAACTTATTTTCAGAGGGAAATCGAGTTTGGAGAGATGTATAAATAATAACCATTCTACCCTTGAGAGAGCATTTTAAAAGCTATAATCATTCATTGGTACTTTACAGCAATCAACTGTTTCAAATTTGGTAAGGGGGTTCATTCCCGGGGTTTTTCGTTTTGTTTTGTTTTTTTAAGCGTAGGAGGGAGACATCCTATTTTAGCGTTAGGCTATTTTCCACGCCTAAGCTGATTTATGGTTACTCCTTAAGGATATTGCCCTCAAATGTCAAGGAGCAAGTGGTCTTGGATCTTCACTAACGGCTAGCGATTAATTTTAACAGAATGAGACATGATGTTTTTCGGAGGAGAAGTAAATTTGTCGTTGTATACGACTTCAGGTTATCGTGCCGAAACCTTTGGCGTGTGTGTTTAACAACGGTTCGCTCGATGTATAACTTCGTAGCGACGAGCTACTGAGCTATCCGAATGAATTGTGCTAGCTCACTAACTACTGGGGAACTCCTTGTTTCATTAAAGTTAATTGTAAACAGCTAACTGATTATCTAAGCTACCTACGCCTTCTGCGAGAAGAATATCAATGGTTAGAATAAGGGTCGACCTTTCATGGCTAATTTGTCCTCCTAGAAGTAAATATTCTTTCGTGCCACTTAACATCGCCTCCTCCTTACAGAGACTTGGTAATACTCAGTTCTAGTAAATAAAAATTACCAAGTTCCTTCCCGTCAGATCAGTTATTGACAGTGTTTCCAATCATACAGCATCAAAACGACCATATTATAAAGCTGATGATAAGAGATATACTGTGAGTGGGTGAGAATGCAAAGAGATAAAAAAAAAATTAAATGGATAAAAAAAGAAGAAGGAATTCAGGGGAAGAAGGAAAAAAATTGAATATAGAGAAGAGATTACTAAATAAAATTTGTAACAAATCGCTTAAATGAAAGAACTATAGAAATAAAAGACTGTGTAGAAAAATAATAATAAAAACGGAAGGACAAAGAAACAAATTAGGAACAGAAACACGAGGAGGATTTACAGAAGTGAAAGCCCATCTTATCCCATCAGCTATTGATTGCAAATCCCCTTTCTCGTGAATCGGCAGAGCGAATCCTGTCGTAACAAAGACCATCAATACAGCCTACGGCGAGATAGAATCAGCTACGAGGAGGTCAGAGGCCTTGCTTTGCGCAAATACATTCCTTGGCTGGGCGCCATACCGTACCGCCTTCCAAATCCTCTCCAGGTGGACTCTCATCTTCTCTCGTAGCCAGAGAATATCTGATGACCGCTATATGATAAGACCCAGGCTTTTCTTATTCCTTTGATGGAACCTGCATTACTTGATCTTGAAGCATCCATTGAATGCAAGTGTGCATTGCCACAGCATAGCCCAAGCGATCCATTGTTCTATCCATAGTATATACACAGTTCAAAGGAAGATTTCTTTTTTATTTATTTTTTAATTTACTGTAGCGAATTAATTTATCTTGAGAGGGACCGACCGTAGATTTTTGTCGGGACTTATAAAAGCGTTCAGCTTCTCTTATAAAGAAAACTAAACTCAAGAAATTGTTTTCGTCATATTTTATTTATCAGTGTAGGCGATCAAGCGTAGGTATTAGCAAATTTCCATCAAGAAAATCAAGTTATTCTTGTAGGTCACATGACGCGACTTTTGAAGCAAATTTTAATAGACCTTTAACAATCCTACATTGAGAAAGCTAAAAATAATTTATGTTCAAAATATATATATTATTCTGATTTCAGGCATGACAATCTATTTTTTGAGATTCAATGCTATTCATTAATCACAAATCCCTTTAGGTATGGAACTACTTAAAACTTTATTGTAATATTCTGCAACTAAGTATTTTGTCCCTCTCTTGGCTGTTCCCCTATGCATGTGGTTCATTGTACTTATTTTAAATACATATATATAGTGAATGTAAATAAATAAAAAGGTTCAGTACACCCCTGCTTCGGGCGGCCGATGATAAAGCGATGCCCGTAGTTTGCTCTGCTGCCCACATAACAATAACCACTCATGCCTCCCCCCCCCCCCTCAATCTGCCCCAGGACTCCTTACATGTCCTCACCATTTTTTCTCCTTTTTTTGGGGGGGTGTGTGTGTGTTTTTTTTTAAAGTGTTGAGTCAACTCTCTTTAAAGCTGAGTCTTCAGAACACGACCAAAGATCTACAACTAATCCTGAAATCGTTCAATTGTCTTCCTTACCATGAGCAACCATTACTGTCCACCAGTTGTTCTCTGATGAAGAAAAGTGCTCTTTACAAGACAGTTTTTTTTCTCAGCCCGATGATGGTCCTGTGAATTCCTTCATGGACTCGCTACTTTTTTTTTTTTTTTTTTCCAAAATTACATGGACAAATAAAATTTTATTGAATTCGGAATTGCCCATTACATCTCTCCCAATCCCGTACATAATTCCTGTCTGTGGAATGAGTAGGACTATTCCGAAAGGAGGAAGATAGCGCTTTCTTGAGGATACCCGCTGAGGACATTCTTGCGTAAGGACTAACGAGCCGTTCCTCCTTATGTAAGGGCGCTGTTCGGAATCCCGGCCAGTCGAGGGGCAGCAGAGGGAAGTATGTCAGGGTCCTGGAGGGAACACGGCCTGTTTCCTGCCCCCGGCTCAGGCAGGACCAAGTAAGAAGTCGAGGACAGTTATGCCTTCCGCCTTGGTTAGCTCCAAACATGGGACAGAATGGCGGCTGAGTTCTCCTATCCCAGCTGGGAAACTCTTCCGTATCGCGAGACATGAGTCACAAAGAGAACGATTTCAATATGTCTCCCCTGTTAGCTTCCATTTCAGGAAAAAACAGATCATTACAACATTATTCAAAATATAATAAAAACTCATATTTAATTATTGTAAATTACTTTGAAAAAAATTCTTTGAGTATGATATACTACTGTGAATATTCTGGCCAGATTTTAATATCATTAATTAGTAGTTAATGTAACAATTTTTAGTTCAAGGGAACAAAATAAAAAATCTAACTGTCCAGCCAGAATTCGAACCTGGATTCTTTTTATTCTGTTCCCTTGCACTAAAAATTGAAATTTGCGTAGGATTAAATACCACAAAAAAAATGTATAAAAGTAGTTAATTTAGTTTTATTATTTTGGAAATAAGTTCCTCAATTCATTCTTGCATTAATTATCTGAGAATATATATATATATNGTATTTCTAAAAGTTTGTCAGTCCATAACCTCGAGTCGAGGGTTTTTTTTCCCCAAAATAGTATTTCCTTCTTCTTGTCTAAGATATATATAATTCTAAATTTAAACGTTCTATGTATTTATATATATAAAATAGGATGCGTGTATGTATGTAACGTATGGACTTTGAAACGGCTGGGCCGATTTTGATGAAATTTTCAGGGAATCCTCAGAATATTCAGGCGGGTGACAGTGAGAAGTGATTTTTGATTTTTGGTCTGCGGGTGGAGGAGCGTGGCAAAATCAAATTTTGCCTTAAATACATGTGTTACATTTTTTGATTGAGCCCATATCTACACCATATGTAAGTTATTCTGTGAAAAAACTTTATGGTAGGTATTCCATGAACTTTTATTTGAAGGCCGTAAATTTCGTTAAAAGTTCTATTTAAATCGTGTGATAATACAACACTAATGTTTGCTTAGGGCCAGCAACGCCATAAAAAAAAATTATTTTTTTTGCAAAACGAACTTTGCCGTGTCCGCTAGTGATTGATAAAATATAAGAACTGGTTAGAACTTTTAAAGTGTGCATATTTACGAGGAGGTAATGGTCCTTAAAGACTATTTTCCAAACTGTTTATTGGAATGTGACCAATTATGTTAAAAGACCAAACATGGTAGATATGTAAGACTCGTTGCCTCAGAGAAAAACCTTCAAATGACTGTGGTGAAATTAACTTAGACGGAATTAAACAGTGTATAATATAAAGTCCCTTTCCGCGTGACCGAATCGGTGTGGCAAGCTAGAAGGACCACGATTTGATCAGGATTTGAGGTCTACGTTTTAATTGTTTTAAATTAGACACTGTTTTAAAATTTTGCTTAATTAAGTCTTCATTCATTTCATACTACAGCCATACAAATAACAAAATCGAAAAAAAAGGGGTCTAAGAGAAAATTATTAAAGAAAAAAAAAAAAAGTAAAAGTTCATGAAATGATTCGCAACGAACTTTTACTTTTTTTTTTTTTTTTAATNTTATTTAACATAATGTAATGAATAAATAAAAGCTTATAAAAAAAAAATTTAGATCCAATGGGAACTTCTGACAAGTTGTGTCATTAAATTCATCCAGTTCTCTAGATAGTTACCGCATGTGTATTTTATAGTATTATTATTTTTATATACATCGTGCATCAACTGCTGAATGGTTATTAGCGCTTAACTATTATTGTAACTAACAACTATAATCCTCTAAACAACTAATCATAATAAATAAATAAACAATAATACAATAGTAAATATAAAATTTAATCAAATAAAAAATACTTAAGTTCATTTAATAGTAAAATATCACTTGTGTTTAGAACTATCACTAAATTTATCACAGACAAGTAAGATTTGCAAATAGATTCATATTTTTCGGTACAATTTGATGTACTACAGGTATTCAATTATCTTGTTAAAATTTGTATTTTCTCGTAATATCTCCTTTGGATCCCCCTTTAAGCCCAACATTTGCTTTATTGTTTTTAGTTGGAGACACTCGCAAATAATGTGGTCCACCGTGAGAAGATCTCCGCAAACATTGATTTTGTTATTTGTATGGCTGAACTCTGATATGAATGAAGTCTTAATTGAGCAAAATTTTAAAGCAGTGATTCGTTAATAAATAAAAAAAATCGCTGTGTAGGTTATGCCCTAGCTGACTAAGGCTCCTTAGTACGGTCAGGACCTAAGAGATCCTGGGGGGGGGGGGGGGGTACGCTGAGAGATCGTGGGAGTCGCGACCTTGCCTCCCACTTCCCGTACCGCCAGCTGACCGAACATTCTCACGAGCCTTGCGACGGGATGACAACCAGGCACAGAAAGAAAAATTACTTGTACTCAGAGTATTTACACAATTTCCGGAAATCTGCTCGCCCTTCGTCAGAGAGGAGTGAAGAGACAGTAGACACACTCCTTCTGACGAAGTGCGGGGGGCAGTCTTCAGGAAATTGTGGAAATACTCTGAGTAATTTTTTGTAGGGGGAAGGGGGGTCACTACGCTCATTCTTCCTCTTTTTCATATAATTTTTTTTTAATTTTAAACTTTTATTTATTTATTACATCCTGTTAAATTAAAACATTTTGTAATTTGATCACAATGAAGTAAAAATGACATTCAATATAAATCACAAGAGGAGAGAAGGTGACCAATGACACCACTCTCAATCATATAAATATATGATTTTTTGCTTGTTTGCACGTGTTCTACTAACCGTAAATTTTTAGAATTAGAAATTCGGTATTTTAGGCTTATTTTGCAAAAAGTTGGATTATTACGTTAATTGCTGGAGTCCTGAAGAGGGGATGGTTAGAGGAATAACAAATTTAAAATTTTAATATTTTCGGTGCTATTAGCATTATAAACGAGTTTCATGGCATTTTATTCTACAACGTAGAAGAAGAAAGACATTAAGTGTTCGGCGGAATATTATTTTTAAAATATTAAAACCAAATTCAGTACTTAGTCACATTATTAGAAGCCGTTGAAATCATTTATATCTAGTTGAAAGTGGATGATGACGAGGAGGGGTTAAGTGAGTTAAATCGTAATATCTTAGTTGTTATTTGAGTCACGAAAAAAGTTCACACAACATGTAATGGTGAAAAATGTAATTTAATAACATTTATACTCTATACAATTTTTTTCCACAAAAAAAAAAAAAAAAAAAAAAAAAAAAACGCTTATTAAGAGAAAAATGCATGTATGTAGCAATGATTGGGGAACACTTCCCCCACTCTGCCTTTTCGACCGGTCTAGAGCAAACAAAACGGGTCGTTCTCTCGAGCTTGTAAATTAACTCTCCTTATTCTCTCTTTATGGGAAATCTGCTTGATTCACGCAGCTCCTACTTGGGGGAATTTTTCCAATAGGTATTTCTAAAAGTTTGTCAGTCCATAACCTCGAGTCGAGGGTTTTTTTTCCCCAAAATAGTATTTCCTTCTTCTTGTCTAAGTGTTCGACATCATCACTGTTATAGCCTGTAATGCAATAAATCACTCCATTCAAATGATCTATTCTCACATAATAGATACATATCTATTAGAGTCAGTGAAGCTGACACGTGAAAATGCGAGGTCATTCAGGACGTCTCGGAGAAGATGTCTGCTCGAAAAGAAGGAATCGTACTTACATTTTCTCTGTATTATCTTCTTCTTCCTTTTTAAGTTTCGCTTCTACGCGAAAAGACCAATAGCTGGAGAACTTTCGCGTGTAGAGGACTTCATTTGAGTGTGGGAGAAGCCTGGTGGGTTACAGCTTGAGACACCTATAATTCAAAGCTATTTGTATGCTAATTCACCAGCGAGGTTTCCTTACATAAAGTGCGCAGATTTCTCCAGAACTGGGTTAGACTGAATTATGTGGGAGGTGTTTTGTTTATTTTGTATGTAGAATTAATTACAACCGACGAACATTCGGCGCTCCAATTCCATACTTAGGTGTTCGGGAATGTCGATATTTGTTTTGTTTATAAGCGTTTCAAATTAGTTCGTCAAACAGTGACAAATGTGGGTTTTTTTTTTGCGTATATACTTAATATGGTTATAAGTCTACAATGGCTCGATGGCGCCGCGGGTTGAAGAGAAGAGAGTGGGGGATAAAGGAAGTAGTAAAAGAATAAGTCTATCACGCATGAGTTGAGTAATCCTGGCAGATTTCGTACGTTCCCTTAAAAATTTATTTAAATAGGAGTAAATAACGAAATTTAATTTTAAAACCTTAGATAGAGAACAATGAGTGTAAAAAGTATCTCTACTGGAGCTTGCTTTAGACTGGCTGGGAATGAAAAGTGGTGTAAGTGCTCACACATCTTAGCCATGCTCTTAATTTTTTTTTTTTTAATATGCGTTTATCAAAAAAATTGTATAGGACATAAATGCTGTAAAATTAAATGAGGGACTATGACAAAATTGTAGCAGACATTTTATGAACAACTCTTTTGTATCGATTATAGACTTATAATCAGTTAGATAAAATAAAACATAATCATAAACATATTATAAACAATAAAATAAAACATAATCTCCCATTTAGTCAAGTAATTAGACAACTTAACAATTATTAAATATCGTCCTCCCTTTTGAATACATAAAAAATCTGAGTTTCATATTAAAAAGTCTAAATTTATCTTTATTTATCTATTGTAAAATGTGTTGACTTAATCTCTCTTAAACCTTTAAACTCTTCAAGCTATAAAAATAAATAAATAAAATAGAGGTATAACAAACCAAAGTTGTTTAATTTGAAATTATTTAGTTCAAGCATATTAATAATGTTATATTAGACTTTTTCTTTTGACAAATACATTCCTAATTATTTTATCTTTTATTAATAAACATCAGACTCCCATGATAGGGAGAATATTGATTAAGCAACATGCCATCTGGTTTACACAAAGTAGGTTCTATTTTTTAAAATATCCCACCTTGTCTTCTGGCATCAGTAATATTCTGTTTATAAGGTTAGTAATTTTTTAAATAACACTAACAGATATGCTTTTTAAGTTGAATGTATTTTTAAGCTTGCAAAAATGTACTTATAACTTACAGTTTTTAAAACATTCCATCTAAAAATAATATAAAATATTTTTGAGCTTTAAGTAACCATTAGCTAATGCAATTTATTATCAGCCAAATTAGTACTTAATAATTTTTTTTGATAATTAGTAATACCCCCATGTTGCTTTGCATGGGACTAATACCTTCCTACCTTTAAATCTCACTTAGCTATAATGAACGCAGTTCATTCACATGGTCACATTTTTCCTGTTTTGCTATACTTCCATTCCTTTATAATAAGAAGAAGGAAGTAATCTAGTTTTTTTTTCCATCTGGCAGGAGCTGCATAAACTAAGTAGATTTCCTATCTTTCATTAAAGATGAACATAAATAAGTGCAAATTATTGATTTCCTCTTACAATCTAAAGACAGCGATGAATATTAAAGATGAGATTACAAAGGGTATACCTAAAAGTTTCTGGAGGGAAGAGGGGGGAAACATTCATAGTGATATTTGTAAATATTACATTTGTACACTACATTTAATACATTTCATGTTGTACAAATCTTTAAGTGACTCAAAAATGAAGATATGATTATAAATTTTGGTCTTCCTCTAAACCCTCCCTTTTCTACCAAAATGAATTTTTACCAGTAGAATTTCGTTTCTGTGTTTGAAAAATAAGGGGGCACATCTAACACTCAAAATTCCATTCTTAAATGATAAATAAATTTATTAGATGTTTTTTGTTATTGGGGTTCAGTGAAGGTAGATCCAAAAAAATACAAATTAAAAAAAATGTTTTTTAAATTATCTGCCAACATTTTGGCTTATATTATAAGCCATCTTCAGGGCTGTTGAAATACAATGTCATAAGCATACAAATGAAAATAAAATAAAAATAAAAAACTAAATGATTTACAATATTATAAGATATTAAATTAAATAATTAAATGATTTTTTCTTCTCTGAAGAAACATGGAAATAAAACTAAATAAGTAGCAAAAAAAAAAATGGCTGGCAGCCTAATTTTCAATGAGTTGTTAATAATGTGATGCCATAGGCTTGTTTTTTATTTTGTTTGCATATTTGATGATTTGGTGTGAACCTATAATTAGGGTACTCTCCGAAATAGTCAGAGCAAAGCTTAACTTCACAATGCACCAAAAATAGTTCTCAATGCAATTTAAATATTTTGTACAACACAATTTGTGAAATATTAAAATAAGGAAGTTACTATAGGTGTCAAAAGATGACTGGAAATTCAGTTCAATTATTGAAATTAAATGCAAAACAGATTAAATTTATCTTTTGATTACCTTTAGGCAGGAGCTTATGTCATGCCTTTTATGGTACTAGAACAATGATTAATGACCCTTTGTGATTAGTCTTCTAGGAAAAGAGAAAAGGAGTGAAGTTCGCTTCACCTACAAATGAACGATTTATTTATACCCTTCGATTCTGCTCAGTGGACTGTCATTGTATGGAGTGCCTGACAGGAATTCACAATTATGCTAGAACAGAAGGAAATAATGAACTTCCTAAATATGCTCTTCTAAGTAGCTGGAAAAATAAAATATATGTTTAATATTAGGCTTGATGTAAGGGACAGGGTTTCTCATCAATAGATCCAAATGAAAATAAAGTAAATTCAATTATAAATACTGCTTATATAATTCTTATGTAAGTAGACTAATAACTAAATAAAAATTTAAATTAAAAAATCAAATTTTAGTTGTTTATTTAATAGTAAGCTAAAACTTTGCTATATTCAACAAATGTATTTAACAATTAAAATAAATAATAAAAAGATAAATCTTTCCTTGTCATGTTCGTAAAGGCAAGTAAAACTTTTCTAATTATTTAAAGGTCTTCAAGTAAAGAACTTATTGACATAGAACTAAGAACTTAGCTCTGATTAAGGTCCATATAACATCAAGCTCTAATTAAAACCCAAGCTTTGATATGGCCATATCCTTAGTGAAAGTATAAACTTTTCAAAGGGATTCGTGAAACGAGAATTCAAAAAATTTAAACAGAAAATAATTCAGTCTCCTTTAACTCAATATTCTAAATATCATTATATTTCTTTTAAGAGTGCTTTCGTAAAGTTTCTTTTTTGAGGGAGAGGATCCATTTTTGAAACATGCATCTTTTCTTCTACACTCTTCTTCGACATTTACATAAAGAGTACTTACTTTGAAATATGAATTTGGGTTCAATTTTTATTCCAGGCACCAGTCAAACAGTACAAGCACTCTTGGCAGGCTTAGTAAGTCCACAAGCAAGCTGAGTAATGATAAGAACCATGTTTCAAATGGAACGACATTGTACTACAACAGTGATCGAGGAGGGGTTCAGACCCTCCCGCGAAAACTCCAAGAGCACAAGACTAAAAAGCAGGTTCGTCAACCATTAGAAGAAAAAGGAAAATTAAACTAACCACTATTAAAATTTTTAACTTTTTAATCATTTTTAACTCCCTTCAAAACCTCATCACTAACTTTCTATATGCATTTGTAACAATAACCGATGGTCTTTAAATACGAGCTTTCCAATTATTAATAAAAAGCATTTAGTTTCCAATTAATTTTCTTTCTTTACCTCTGCTTTGTAATGGGCTTTCTAGTATGAAATTATCAACACTTTCATTTTAAAAATATTTTACCTCAAAACAATAAAATGCTACTTCTAGTAGTTCAAATGATTAATTAACTTCTTATTTCTACAATATTCTGTACATGTATTCCTAATTTAAAATTATAAATTTACTCAATTAGTGAATACATCTGTGTCACTAGAATATACTTTCTTTCATTGTGTAAATTGCATGTAATTTCAAATTATAAAACCTAATTTTCGTTTTAAATTGATAGATTCTTTTTCTTTTTTTTAATACTTTTCTTAGAACTATCGATTAGATGGCTTTTTTTTTATATAGCAAAATGCACTAGTTTTAGTGTTCTGAGAGTTTCCTAAGTTTTAGTTAAAAACCACTCACAGCAATTAGTTTATTGATTTTCAGTTCTATAATTTATTACATAATTATACCTATTGTTTGCTATTACTTTTTTTTTTTTTGTTCGTCTTATCCATATAATACATTTAATAAATAATGAAGATATGATT
>KZ806970.1:699968-729731 GCA_000696205.2 Oncopeltus fasciatus
ATATATATATATAAAACAAATGGAGAACTAGGCTGTGATCAGAAAGAAGTTTGTTTGAGGATTATTATTATTTTAAAATAAACAGCATAAATTAAGTGTGTGTGTGTACTTTACTTTTTCAAAATAAAGAAGTTAAATGTTGTGTGTGTGTGTATATATACAATTTATTATATATACAGTTTATTTTTAAATAATAATAATCCTCAAACTTCTTTCTGATCATAGCCTAGTTCTCCATTTGTTATTTCTGACACCTATTCCTAAGAAATATCACCAATCAGATTTTGAATTTGAATTACCTATTTAATTAAATGGATGAAGAAAAACTACCTGATCTTTTAGCTTAATGCGTGTGTGTGTGTAAGTGTACTTAAGACATAGTAGATAGTTATGGCTAAGCTATACAGACATGAGGTAGCTATAGATCCAAGAGGTCTAAAAAATAAGCAAAAAAAAAATATTCCATACTATTCAGAATATGAATTATGAATTTAAGAGGTAGATATAACCTACCTGCTTAAATTTATAATTTATCATTGTGAAAACTAGGAACCAGAGAATGGACTTGGACAATTGAAGCAAGCCAATCTACAATAAAAGATGTATTTTAAATATTTTTCTTATGTGAGTCAATTTACAATTATTTTAAGTAGTTGTTATCCTCGAGTAAATTTTTGGGTATATGCACACTTTCTCTCTCGGAGCTGTGGATGAGAGATATAATCTGAAGCTATTAACAACATAACTGCAGAAAAAATATATTAATTCTCTGTAACATAGAAGTTATGCAAACCTTTAGTTAGATAACAATTAAAATACAATAGAGGAATGGATATGTTTGTTTATTGGGGGATTTACGGCGCTCAACTGCAGAGGTTATCAGCACCCTCCATATTTAAAAATTTGTTTGTTTTCTTAATGTTCGAGGATATTTGCTCTAATGGTAATCGTAATTTGCAAATATTATTCCTCAACATGTCCACAGAATAAGTGTTATATATTATACTAGTAAAAAGCATGTAAAGAATTTAATATTGCATAATAAAATAAACAATAGTTAGAAAAATTAATAATTAAATGTTGATTGTTTTTATTATTGAAATGTAGTCATTAAGTTATATTAGAACTCATTTACTTACTAGAATTTACTAGAAAAATGTTTACTTCCCTTTTATATAATCAGCTAATAATTAAAGATTTTTACTTCCTCAATATTTGTCACCTTGAAGAAAATCTGCTAAATAAAAATTTCCACATTATATAGATATTTATAATAGAAAATTCAGTGAAGCTTGGTTTAATTCTTTTTACTTTGCCTTAAATAAAGTTTAGTAATTGCCCTGTAATTCAAACTCCACATTTCATTAAATCTTTGTTTTAAGATTCTTAGAGCCCATTTTTTATATTTTCACTATATTTATGTGGGGTGGGTAATTGGTAAGGTGTATTAGTATACCATTATTTCTGTTAACATTGTTCAGGTCACACCGTTTGACATATCTCAATGGAATTTAAAATATAAAGAACCCATAGCTTGCACTTGTCTTTAATTGTTGCCCAAAATGAAGGCAGTAGAAATAGAATAGAGCATAAATAGAGAATATAATTTTTTTTTTCTTAGTTTTTCATCTGTGTGTGTTTATAAGCCATATTTAATAATACTTAAATATAGATAAATTAATAAATCAATTTTATAAAAAATCAAAGAGAACAATGGTTCCTTGAGTGATTGACATAAACAGATAATATTGATAAATATTTTATTTGGTTCCTGGCTGGGACAGTTAGATTTTTTAGATAATATTGATTTTCCACCCAGCTGCTGATCTTTCAAGGATTATAGCAAATATTTGAGATTTATATAATGGTGGTATGTTCTGATGTAAATTTTTAGAAAAAATATTGGGGAGAATAGTACTTCAGAATGGACCTCTCTACACTATAAAAAATATTGATTTTTGGTTTAGCTTAAGGTTTATATATAATTTTTCAGTACTTCATATTAAGAGATAAGTTCTTAATATGAAATATTGATAAATTAAAATTGGAAGGAAACAAACTATATGACCAGATATTTTGGATCAGCTATATATGAAACTATATCCTATTAATCAAAACATATAGTGACAGAAACTTTATATTTTCACATATTTACTTCATATTCTATTCACAGCACCTGTGAGTGTGATTAATTCATTGTTTTAATTAAAAAACTACTTCCAAAGACATGAATTTTAATTCAACCACCCTCTATTCTATTCAGTAATAATACACTTTAATAAAAATTAAATTGTTCTTTACTTTTTTAGGTATACGTGACAAGGAGTAATGATGAGGCTGGAAATCATACTGATCGCTACAGGCTTGGAAATAACTCTAACAGTATGTTTAATGTATCAATAGTGAATAATATTGCCAATGGAGGCCCTGCTAAACCTGCAAGAACATACCGCAGTAACCTTCTCAGAAGCAAAAGTTTTAATGTGCATGGCCTAGATTTTGACAAAAACTCTAGCCGCTACACATCAAATCCTCAGCTTCATCGTCTGGATGAAGAGAGTCCACTGAAGAGCCCTGGAATAGTGACCAGCATTAGTAGAAGTACTCGGGATTTATCCCAACTACCTGAGGAAGGAAGATGGAATGGCTACTCTAACTATCGTAGCACTGACACTAAAAAAAAAATTTTCATGAAAGGTCTGATGGATCGGGCACCTGAACTTTATCGCACTCTTCACGGGAATGAGAATGAGCCAATTCGCACAAGCACCCCCTTAAAGAATGGGAAGGTAGAATATGCTACATCATTTCGGTCTAACTCTCCACTTAATTCATCATACAGTCCATATAAAAGCTCCCCAGAAGTCAACAGGAGCATGATGAGGAGAGGGAGTAATGACTATACAGAGACAGTCAGTTATACTACAAAGTCAGATGATCCTATCAGGCCTTCTGTTACCAATACAGTTCAGAGCTTCACCAAGAAAACAGTACCCATTCCAGGTGGAAGGCAAGAGAGAATAGAATCTACTGAAACAAAGACCATCAGAAAGAGTCATTTCAGAAGCGGGACTCCGGATCTCAGCTTTGATGCCTCAAATAAGTATTCTCCCAATGGTGGTGTAATTATTGAAGTGAGAAATACACGAAAATAAGTTTTACCTTCATAATTTCATTTATTTTATCATATAGGAAATAGTTTTTGTGAGCCATTCATATAATAGACAATTAGTTTGGTCCAGAGACCAGTGCCATTCACAAATACTATTCCTCAACATGTCCACAGAATAAGTGTTATATATTATACTAGTAAAAAGCATGTAAAGAATTTAATATTGCATAATAAAATAAACAATAGTTAGAAAAATTAATAATTAAATGTTGATTGTTTTTATTATTGAAATGTAGTCATTAAGTTATATTAGAACTCATTTACTTACTAGAATTTACTAGAAAAATGTTTACTTCCCTTTTATATAATCAGCTAATAATTAAAGATTTTTACTTCCTCAATATTTGTCACCTTGAAGAAAATCTGCTAAATAAAAATTTCCACATTATATAGATATTTATAATAGAAAATTCAGTGAAGCTTGGTTTAATTCTTTTTACTTTGCCTTAAATAAAGTTTAGTAATTGCCCTGTAATTCAAACTCCACATTTCATTAAATCTTTGTTTTAAGATTCTTAGAGCCCATTTTTTATATTTTCACTATATTTATGTGGGGTGGGTAATTGGTAAGGTGTATTAGTATACCATTATTTCTGTTAACATTGTTCAGGTCACACCGTTTGACATATCTCAATGGAATTTAAAATATAAAGAACCCATAGCTTGCACTTGTCTTTAATTGTTGCCCAAAATGAAGGCAGTAGAAATAGAATAGAGCATAAATAGAGAATATCAATTTTTTTTTCTTAGTTTTTCATCTGTGTGTGTTTATAAGCCATATTTAATAATACTTAAATATAGATAAATTAATAAATCAATTTTATAAAAAATCAAAGAGAACAATGGTTCCTTGAGTGATTGACATAAACAGATAATATTGATAAATATTTTATTTGGTTCCTGGCTGGGACAGTTAGATTTTTTAGATAATATTGATTTTCCACCCAGCTGCTGATCTTTCAAGGATTATAGCAAATATTTGAGATTTATATAATGGTGGTATGTTCTGATGTAAATTTTTAGAAAAAATATTGGGGAGAATAGTACTTCAGAATGGACCTCTCTACACTATAAAAAATATTGATTTTTGGTTTAGCTTAAGGTTTATATATAATTTTTCAGTACTTCATATTAAGAGATAAGTTCTTAATATGAAATATTGATAAATTAAAATTGGAAGGAAACAAACTATNTATATATAAAACAAATGGAGAACTAGGCTGTGATCAGAAAGAAGTTTGTTTGAGGATTATTATTATTTTAAAATAAACAGCATAAATTAAGTGTGTGTGTGTACTTTACTTTTTCAAAATAAAGAAGTTAAATGTTGTGTGTGTGTGTATATATACAATTTATTATATATACAGTTTATTTTTAAATAATAATAATCCTCAAACTTCTTTCTGATCATAGCCTAGTTCTCCATTTGTTATTTCTGACACCTATTCCTAAGAAATATCACCAATCAGATTTTGAATTTGAATTACCTATTTAATTAAATGGATGAAGAAAAACTACCTGATCTTTTAGCTTAATGCGTGTGTGTGTGTAAGTGTACTTAAGACATAGTAGATAGTTATGGCTAAGCTATACAGACATGAGGTAGCTATAGATCCAAGAGGTCTAAAAAATAAGCAAAAAAAAAATATTCCATACTATTCAGAATATGAATTATGAATTTAAGAGGTAGATATAACCTACCTGCTTAAATTTATAATTTATCATTGTGAAAACTAGGAACCAGAGAATGGACTTGGACAATTGAAGCAAGCCAATCTACAATAAAAGATGTATTTTAAATATTTTTCTTATGTGAGTCAATTTACAATTATTTTAAGTAGTTGTTATCCTCGAGTAAATTTTTGGGTATATGCACACTTTCTCTCTCGGAGCTGTGGATGAGAGATATAATCTGAAGCTATTAACAACATAACTGCAGAAAAAATATATTAATTCTCTGTAACATAGAAGTTATGCAAACCTTTAGTTAGATAACAATTAAAATACAATAGAGGAATGGATATGTTTGTTTATTGGGGGATTTACGGCGCTCAACTGCAGAGGTTATCAGCACCCTCCATATTTAAAAATTTGTTTGTTTTCTTAATGTTCGAGGATATTTGCTCTAATGGTAATCGTAATTTGCAAATATTATTCCTCAACATGTCCACAGAATAAGTGTTATATATTATACTAGTAAAAAGCATGTAAAGAATTTAATATTGCATAATAAAATAAACAATAGTTAGAAAAATTAATAATTAAATGTTGATTGTTTTTATTATTGAAATGTAGTCATTAAGTTATATTAGAACTCATTTACTTACTAGAATTTACTAGAAAAATGTTTACTTCCCTTTTATATAATCAGCTAATAATTAAAGATTTTTACTTCCTCAATATTTGTCACCTTGAAGAAAATCTGCTAAATAAAAATTTCCACATTATATAGATATTTATAATAGAAAATTCAGTGAAGCTTGGTTTAATTCTTTTTACTTTGCCTTAAATAAAGTTTAGTAATTGCCCTGTAATTCAAACTCCACATTTCATTAAATCTTTGTTTTAAGATTCTTAGAGCCCATTTTTTATATTTTCACTATATTTATGTGGGGTGGGTAATTGGTAAGGTGTATTAGTATACCATTATTTCTGTTAACATTGTTCAGGTCACACCGTTTGACATATCTCAATGGAATTTAAAATATAAAGAACCCATAGCTTGCACTTGTCTTTAATTGTTGCCCAAAATGAAGGCAGTAGAAATAGAATAGAGCATAAATAGAGAATATCAATTTTTTTTTCTTAGTTTTTCATCTGTGTGTGTTTATAAGCCATATTTAATAATACTTAAATATAGATAAATTAATAAATCAATTTTATAAAAAATCAAAGAGAACAATGGTTCCTTGAGTGATTGACATAAACAGATAATATTGATAAATATTTTATTTGGTTCCTGGCTGGGACAGTTAGATTTTTTAGATAATATTGATTTTCCACCCAGCTGCTGATCTTTCAAGGATTATAGCAAATATTTGAGATTTATATAATGGTGGTATGTTCTGATGTAAATTTTTAGAAAAAATATTGGGGAGAATAGTACTTCAGAATGGACCTCTCTACACTATAAAAAATATTGATTTTTGGTTTAGCTTAAGGTTTATATATAATTTTTCAGTACTTCATATTAAGAGATAAGTTCTTAATATGAAATATTGATAAATTAAAATTGGAAGGAAACAAACTATATGACCAGATATTTTGGATCAGCTATATATGAAACTATATCCTATTAATCAAAACATATAGTGACAGAAACTTTATATTTTCACATATTTACTTCATATTCTATTCACAGCACCTGTGAGTGTGATTAATTCATTGTTTTAATTAAAAAACTACTTCCAAAGACATGAATTTTAATTCAACCACCCTCTATTCTATTCAGTAATAATACACTTTAATAAAAATTAAATTGTTCTTTACTTTTTTAGGTATACGTGACAAGGAGTAATGATGAGGCTGGAAATCATACTGATCGCTACAGGCTTGGAAATAACTCTAACAGTATGTTTAATGTATCAATAGTGAATAATATTGCCAATGGAGGCCCTGCTAAACCTGCAAGAACATACCGCAGTAACCTTCTCAGAAGCAAAAGTTTTAATGTGCATGGCCTAGATTTTGACAAAAACTCTAGCCGCTACACATCAAATCCTCAGCTTCATCGTCTGGATGAAGAGAGTCCACTGAAGAGCCCTGGAATAGTGACCAGCATTAGTAGAAGTACTCGGGATTTATCCCAACTACCTGAGGAAGGAAGATGGAATGGCTACTCTAACTATCGTAGCACTGACACTAAAAAAAAAATTTTCATGAAAGGTCTGATGGATCGGGCACCTGAACTTTATCGCACTCTTCACGGGAATGAGAATGAGCCAATTCGCACAAGCACCCCCTTAAAGAATGGGAAGGTAGAATATGCTACATCATTTCGGTCTAACTCTCCACTTAATTCATCATACAGTCCATATAAAAGCTCCCCAGAAGTCAACAGGAGCATGATGAGGAGAGGGAGTAATGACTATACAGAGACAGTCAGTTATACTACAAAGTCAGATGATCCTATCAGGCCTTCTGTTACCAATACAGTTCAGAGCTTCACCAAGAAAACAGTACCCATTCCAGGTGGAAGGCAAGAGAGAATAGAATCTACTGAAACAAAGACCATCAGAAAGAGTCATTTCAGAAGCGGGACTCCGGATCTCAGCTTTGATGCCTCAAATAAGTATTCTCCCAATGGTGGTGTAATTATTGAAGTGAGAAATACACGAAAATAAGTTTTACCTTCATAATTTCATTTATTTTATCATATAGGAAATAGTTTTTGTGAGCCATTCATATAATAGACAATTAGTTTGGTCCAGAGACCAGTGCCATTCACAAATACTATTCCTCAACATGTCCACAGAATAAGAGTTATATATTATACTTGTAAAAAGCATGTAAAGAATTTAATATTGCATAATAAAATAAACAATCATTAGAGAAATTAATAATTAAATGTTGATTGTTTTTATTATTGAAATGTAGTCATTAAGTTATATTAGAACTCATTTACTTACTAGAATTTACTAGAAAAATGTTTACTTCCCTTTTATATAATCAGCTAATAATTAAAGATTTTTACTTCCTCAATATTTGTCACCTTGAAGAAAATCTGCTAAATAAAAATTTCCACATTATATAGATATTTATAATAGAAAATTCAGTGAAGCTTGGNGTATAATCTGTTGTATCTAAATAATGTAGATGTCTATACAAATTTTTAAGCTTTTGTAATTTAATTTATCTGAAATGTGAAACTAAGTCATTGATTGTTTTAAGACTTTTACAAATCACATTCCGTATTTAAAGCTCTACTTATCACTATTTTTATATGTGTATACTTATCTTAAATAAACAAAAATAACCATTTTAGTTGAATATATTTATTCACTATATCAATCATACTATTTTATTGTTGAAAAAAAATTTTCATCAACTATTAACAGTTTTAATAATAAAATATGTAGTTAGATCACAGTTTATGAATATGTGATTTATTACAAGCTATTGATGATGGCAAGTGTAGTTTGTTTAACAATATTCATTAATAAAGTGAATTTTCAATGCATTAAGGCACTTTATACATTTAATATTAATTAATGTTTCAATAATGCATACCTTGGTTCCAATCACCTCAGGTGCCACTAGCCAATTACTGCAATTTTAAAAATAAAAAGACAAACACAAAACCAGTGACCTTCTAGTGGTAATAGCAATTTAGGATTATAATATTTGCTACTTCCAGATTTCAGCTACAGAATGTATTTGAAAATCACCCCTTAAGTTGGTGCTCTAACTCCCCTGTAGGGTATAATTGCATTTTAGCCCAAAATCAGGTGAATGGTGAACTTTCAACTTGCCAGGTGGTAAGTTGTTCTGCTTAGGGCAGAAAAAAGAACAATCCCGTACCATTTCCCAGTCTCATGCTGACACTTCAAATACTACAATATCTCTGGACAGAATTCCCATAATGGAATTAGTGCAAAAGAGTTTTTATGCAGGATATAGGTTCTAATCTGTTCACCAAGGAGTAAAAGGATATTGTTTTTTTTTGTTGCTCAAACCTATTTTTTTCTATGTCACTTTTCCATTAGATTTTAACCTATAATCCTAACTTGAATGCCATTCTGTACTGTGCATGCAACAGAAACAGAGTGGTAGAGGTTCATCTGTAGCAGTTGAATCTTAACAGGGATAAGAAGGTCCCTCCCTGATTAGTGCTGCAGCTGCACTGCCCTAGCTTCCATATGGTAATCTAGGGGATCTGGTAAATGTCACCATTGCAACAAGTGGTTCTTCCTCTCATGCCCAGCAAAAGAGAACTTCTAACCCCTATTTCTAGGACTTCTTTCACTTTTGTTGTTGTTAAATTCTGAGGAAGGAGATTTTTACCAGTAAGCTTCTCCTTCTGATTCTTGCATAAGACTACAATAATGACCATCCTGAAGGTAAAGAAAAGCCTGAAGTCCATTCTGGTATTTAAAAAAAAAATGAGTGACCTAGGTGGTACTTGTAGCACAACACAGTTCATTAGCTTAGAGATTAGTCCTTCTTATGCATTTGTAGGAGCTCACAAAAGTCAGCTGATCCATCTTTGAAGAAATAATTAAAAACATCACTGCAATCATAATCGTATCGGTCACCAAATGGTAGACAGTGGGTGTGCCTGTAATATTGCAGCAACTTGATGAATTGGAGAATATGGTATTGCCCTAAAAGGAAGTTCCAATTTTGAACTTCTTGCAAACGTCTATTTTTTATAACCAAAAGTTTACAATGAGGACACATTATTTTTACTCTGACATTTGATTTATAATTAATTAACATTTGATTAATATTTAATTTTAGGTTAAAAAGGAAAATTTTAGTAATTTGTTTTTTAAATAATATTAGTTGTTGTATGTAATCCCACATTAAATTTTGTACAAGAAATGCAAAGGAAGCCAGAAAAAAAGTCATACTACCTCAGTCGGGACTCAAACCCGGGTCTCCTGTTTTCCGGGCAAATATGCTGACCCCTACACCACCGAGGCTAGCTAGATAATCTCTCCAACTTCCCCCACTTTACTCCAACTCTAAACCCCAAGTAAGATGAATATATCGTCTTGTACTCAAAGGAGCTAACATTGTCGGCTGTTTCTTAGACTCGTTTATTGCGATATTTCTTTTTTAAATAATGATATTAATTGTGGTATGTAATCCAACACTAAATTTTAAATAATAAATGCAAAGGGAGCAAGAAAAAAAAAAGCCTGAAAATATCTTATACACAAATTACTTTTGTGAACTGCTTTATTCTGCTTTGCAGGATTAGGTTAAAATTTAATTTGAAAACAAAGAGGGTAAACAAATTTTGGAGGAAAAACAAAATTAATTGAATGGATTTAAATGGAGAGTTTTTTGACCATAGAGAATATTAGTAGATTTTTTGTTGGGGTTCGGATTTTTAAATCCAATTTAAAAAAATGTGTACCTTTTAATTATCTGTTTTGGCTTACATTGTAAGCCATCTTGGAGCTGAGATGGGACATCGTGTCACCAGAATTCCATATTCATGACTATGGGATCCTAGTGACATGACATCCCCTCTCGCCTTCATGATTGCACTGAAGATGGCTTACAATGTAAGCTTTGGCTTAGGTTTTGACCTTGGAAGATAATTAAAAAGTTCACATTTTTTTAAATTGTATTTTTTAGGATCGACCTTGGCCGAACCTCCAAAAAAAATCATCTACTATTAATTGAACGGCATTTATCAAAAGGAATCCAGCCTATACTGGACTTGTATTGAGTCATTCAAATTTAATTTTTCTAGAAAAGTCTACTTTCAACAAAAATAGGTCATTTCTGTTGAAAATAATTGAACACTTATCTCACTTTTAATCACATCTATTTTTTCGACTGACTACATAAATGTCATCCTATTAAAATTTCCACAGTAAAAAGTCTGTTATGCAGGAGCTCAGCAATCTAAGCATATTTCCCATGTTTCAATCAAATATATGAGAGCAAATAACAAATAATATATTATAAGCCGGAGAGAGAATAGAACGTAAAATGAAAGACCACTAAAGCTGTATCTATCTTGGCCAGGAAGGAATAGTGGGGGAAGTACATATTCATTGAAGTTATTTTATAAATATCTTTTTTGTTAGAAGTTCTTCATAAATGTCTCAAATAACACATTTAATTTATTATAATATCTATTTTGTTTTAAAAAGTTTTTGTTAATTCCAATAAAAATTAAGAAATCAATTTATTAAAATTTGTTCTTCCTCTAAACCCCTCTTCCTGGTCAGACAAAAGAGCTGATTATTTAAGATTCATCGAAGTGCTTCTCCCAAAGCTTCTTGAATACGTACCCAATCATATAAGACTACTCATGAGGTTCCAGCTTTTTGATGTCCTGCACTCTATTCACAACAAGCAAGAAGAGATATTACCAGGATATTTTACAACATTTGGAGAGGCCTTCATTGTTAAAACAGGTACTTAAATTTTTGGGACAAATAGTCTTCTCAGTCTATTAATTTCCTAGGAATTAGGGCAGATCCTACCTAGCTAGAGTTCCAAGATACCTACCGGATCCTAATGTGTATACCCACCTTCAAACTACCCCTGGTTCCCTCAATGGCATTACTATTACTTGGAGACCATCAGTCACGAGGACACAATACTTTAAATCACACAATTTAGAGTCTATAATCCGTCTACCCATTTCTGAAAATAAAAATGGGATAGAACAAAACACACTGAAAAAAAACCAAGCTACCCTGAACATACTGACAGCTAAGGAACTAATTCATTTGTTTCAAACAGCTGGCACTTCTTAGTGCAATTAAAAGCAATACTGATTACTTTTAATATATTTATATTTTAATATAATATTATTGGTAAATATAGGATCTTGACAAAAAAAAAACTAATTTTATTTTACGATTGTAAAACATCTCGGGGGAGATTTCCCCACAAAAAAAAAAAAAAAAAATAGCAGGTGGTTGGGTATATCAGTGAAATGCATTGATCACTTTTTGTACAGATTATATTTTTCTTCAGATTCATATTTTTAAAACAATCAAAAGATGTATTTTATAATTCTAACACAGATGTTTGCTTCGCAAACATTTTGAGGGGATCCCCCGACCCCCCTAAAAAAAATTGGTGTGCGGTTGGATAGATTAGTGAAATGCGTAGATCATCATCTTTTCGTATTGATGAGTATTTTTCATATAGATACACATTTTCTCATATATTATATGATCATAAAAATAGAATCTAATAAAATTCCTGTTATTACTTAATTAGTAGATTTATACAGAAATACTTGGATCTCAAAACTGGATAGTAGCTGCAGTGGGCCAGGACTACAGGCAGATAAAATTGATTGAAGAAGCCTTTACTCACTATAGGATTGATGAGTAGAGGAAGAAGAGAAAAAATTTTTACATTTCAGAATATTTTATTAAATTTTAAAAAATCTGAAGCCATTTTTAGTAAAAAATTAAAAAACCTAAAGAAGTTTTCTCTCAATATGCACAGAAATATTTCATCATCTAAGGAATATTTATATCATCTGGGGATTTCCCTAAGCACAGTTTACATTGCTGTTTCATGCAATACAAAGCAAATCCAGAGAAATGATTCTCAGAAATATAAAATAATTGAAAATAATATTTTGGTTTCACTCAGAATCAAAACAGTCTGTAATGTTTTCTATTAAGCATTCGAATAATTTAGAACTGTTTTCATTTAACATTAAAAACCTGAACTTCCACTCACCATAATAAAAATTTTGAGTGGTTTTCACTCTGTTGTCTACTTTTCATAAGATACTTCTGTTTTTTTTTTTTCTATTTAACATTATAAATGAACCTTTGAATACAAAACAATCTTTTAAAATCAAAAATGAGTTTCAAAAGGCCTACTGGATTTAATTAAGGTATTTGAATGTTACTGATATTGCTAGTATGGTCTAATTATATAAAAAAAATTGAGCTAAATAATTTATTTTTTTATTGAATTAAATGTTCTACATTTAGATAGGCTAATGGTATGGCTATTTTATAAAAAAATTTAATTTTGAAACGTTGAATTGAGTATGAAATATGAATTTCATATTCCATACCAATGTCTAACATTTTTATATATCTATCCAAAAATATAATAACAAATAAGAAAAAAGTGATTTTTCCAAATCTTATTTTTTAAATTAAAAAAAATGAGAATAAATAATAGTCCATACAATTATTGAAAATTATTCATTGAGCATAGCATGCATTAATAATATTTATATAGTAAGAATCAAGCTTAAAAAGTTTGCCATAAAAAATAAAATTTGAAAAGAGGACAGAGAAAAAAGAAAAGAAAAAATTTGTGAAAATTCCTCATTTTGTAAAACTAACAATTGAAACTTACAACCATTTTAAGAAAAGCAAAACTAATCAAAATAAGATTTAAATTTTTTTTAAATAAAAGGAACATACTCTACTTTATAAACGTTGCAGTAAACACCCCCAAAGTGCTGAATCCTGAAACAAACACATCTAAGGTGCAGGTGCTACTTTGCTATGGACCAAGAAATCTAGTGGTACCCAGTAGAAGGGATTACCTAAATGGAATCCCAGTATGTATCTAATAATCATTAGACTAGCTCCACTTCAAATAATTACATAGGATCACAGGCAGTAGGGACAGTAGCTTTGGCACAATAAAGAAACTGTGTGACCAATAGTTAGGGTCATTGGGAGTCAAGGAGTTTTATACATTTTTCCTTTCAGTTTTTTTTTAATTTTTGTGATGACAATTTTACAGACAAATAATAATATTTAAATATATAGCCAAATAAAGTTCAAGACATATAACCCCATCCTCAAAGCCACAGAATCTGCAATAATAGGTAATGTATTTAACAACAGAAAAGAATAATTTTTTAATAAAATAAAATAGCAAATCTTACCACATAATGTCTTATGTTCATACAGCAAAGTTTGCATTCAACAATCAGATAAATAAATCACAGAGTTAGAAAGAAGAGAAAAATATCTGGAAAAATATTTTATTTATTTATTTATGAAAATAACATCAGATTCAGACGTCAAGAATTAGTTCAAAAACAGTGTCAGATCTAACTCAACAAAAAATGTGTTCCCCAGTGTAGTCATCAATGGGTTGAAGAGCATTAGACTGAAGAACCAAGAATAAGAGATATGACATTAGTATCTTGTATATCTCTAAGTATATTGAGAAATTCTATATTCTGGTGATTGAATTGAAATAAATTTCTTTGTTCAAGTTGAAATAAAAAATTAGACTAATGAATGTCTCAATATACTGGTCAGATATGGACATCTTACATTTATCAGTTTACTTAGTTTTACTCAGTTTAAAGATCCTTAGCCCATCAGTAGGCTCTTCTGGAAAATATGTATATATTTTTTTAAACCCATTTTGCGCTCTCCCTTAAAATTTGAATACTTTGAGCTGATGACCTTAATGAACTTCATCAGTTGATTTTTTATATGGGATGAAAAACTTTTATTTTTCTTATTTGTAAAACATACTGTGTTCATGTATGATGAACCATGATCCATATTTTAAATAATACATAAAAGCATTATGAAAGGATAATTCAGAGATAGGAACTCGGTGCGCCGTGACTAACACTTAAATAACTCTCATACCAAGATAACCATACATGAGGTTATGTCACCTCCTAGATGTTTTATAATACAAAAAGTTTTATGTTAAAATAACGTATAATATACATAACATATTATGTAATTCAACACCTTCCTTCATTGTTTAATCATAACACTTTCACTGCCTATCTAACACACACACCGTACCAGTTCTTCATTGATCTTCTTTAGTCAAGGACTGTGAAGGTTCTTAGTAAAACTATCGGCTGTTTGTTATTGAGTCGCAACTCTTCTTATCTTGAGTGTAGTAGTTAATTCTTGAAATATTACATCACGGGATCTTATGAGCTTATTATGGAACAGAACTCTATATCCATTATCTCCATCATATCCCAATAAGATTCCTTCCTGTGCTTTTTATCAATTTTTTTTCCTTTTAATCTTGGGAACATGCACCCATCATTTAGATCCAATTATTCGTAGATGTTTAATATAAGGTACTTGTCCAGTCCATATTGCAAAGGGTGATTTTCCTTTTATAGAGGACACACCAGTTCGATTTAGGATGTAAGCAGCTGAATTTATCATTTTAGCCCATAATTCTTTAGGCAATGATTATTTTCCAACATGAATAAGGGCTCTAGCAGCTTCAACTAACATTCTATTCTCCCTTTCTGCACAGCCATTTTGTTTCGGAGTATATGGCATAGTGTATTTTACCTCAATGCCATGTGACCTTAAGATACTTTGCACTCATTCATTGTTAAATTCTCCAAATTTTAACCTATGAGCCTTTCCATTAATGTATCCCTTGCACAATTCACACTCAAGTGGAACATCAATATTTAATTCCCTCTTATTGACATCTTTAATGTGACGTTGTTTTTTTTATGAGCCATTATTTCATAATAAAGCTGGAGTAAATCATGTTTATTGAATGAGATGGATTGGATACTTAAAGCTTTAGAATCTTGAACTATAAGGATAACACAAATATATAATTGATAAAGCTCACCAAATCTTTGTTGAGAGCCTGAAACAAGAGTTTCTTTCCCTTTAATTTACACTTGAGACTAGTAGATTCAAATCTGCTTTTTGGTCTCTGATCCTGAGCAGCTAGGACCGAAAATAAATTTTTGAAAATGGTAGGTACATACCATACATTAGTTAATTTAAATTTCTTTAACATTCTTCCCGAAAAAACTTGGATATCAATAGATCCATAACCAATGGCCTTTATATTTGTACCATCAGCAGTTATTATTACATGATCATTATCATTAAATTTATCAAAAGTTTTAAACCAATCCAATCTATGAGTATTAAGGTGATTGGCTGCATGATCTACAAACCAAGTGTGCATATTTGTTTCTGTCATAAGAGCATCTGCACTAACTGTCAAGAGAACAGTACCTTCACTAAAATAATTTGTGTACATTTAGCATTTGCTAGTTCAGGAGGTCTACCATCAGTAATCCAAAATCTACATTTTTTAATCAAATGAACTTTTTTGTCACAATGAGCACATTTTATTTGGTTTTATAAAAAACAGATTTATATGGTTTATCTTTATTTATTTTTCTACCTTTGCATGTAAAACCTCTTCAGAAACATTTGCATTAAATTATTTTCAAATATGCATAATTTTTTAGTTAAATTTTCTAATTTTTTATTCCCATCATTAATCAATCTCCAACCGTAGGTAAAAGATTTAAATGTTTCAGGTAAAGTTTTCAAAACTTTACAAATCAATAAAACATCTTTGTTACGTTCAGGTTGCTTTTCTGTTTCTGCTTAAGTTGATTCCAATTATTTGACAGTCTTGATATAATCCCACTGAATCGTCTACAGGTAGCCCCTTATCTTCGAAAAACTTGTTATGCAGGTCAAATATTCTGTCTTCAGGAAACGTATCGAAGAGTTGACACAGTCCTAACCACATATCTCTAGCAATTTCATATCTTCGCACTTTCGCGAACATTTCTTCTGTTATATTGTTAGATATTATTAACAAAGCTTGATTGTCTGTACTTTTAAACCGAGCTAGTTCCTTTTTTAAGGCTTTCTGAAACTTCATCATCTAATGAAGTTGCCGGCAATGTCCATGACCCATCCACAATTTCTATCGCTCTCGGTGCTATACGTAAGACCATTCGTATTTTGTCCTTCCAGTTGTACAAATTGGATTTTCCTTGCAAGTGAGTAATTTGAGGCACCAAGAATGACTTCAATTGCGATCCCATCTTGAACTCAGAAGTTGTTCGTTTTCCTTGCAGCCATAGACAATCAAAGTTTCACATTTTACTTCTTTATGGATGCGCGCAGAACCCATAACCTGTTCATGTATGATGAACCATGATCCATATTTTAAATAATACATAAAAGCCTTATGAAGGGATAATTCAGATAGGAACTCGTACGCCATGACTAACACTTTAATAACTCTTATACAAAGATAAGCATGCATGATACAAAAATACTAGATGTTTTATGATACAAAAAGTTTTAAAGTAAAATAATGAATAATATACATAACATATTATATACTTCAACATACTGCAATATTTATATCTTTCTCTTAATAATAATAAACAATTTATGTGTGTATACTTATATATATATATATACATACTATAGACTTTTTACTATTTCTTTTATATAAATAAAAAATTACTTATATTTTGTTGGGCTATTTATGTCAATTCTTATATAAAAGAACTTCACCCTGGTTATCTGAAAAAAAAAATAAACAATTGTTTTGAAATAAATTAAAGGAAATATCTACCTTACTGTTACAATGGAAAATAACACAATTTCTTTAAATGAGGCATGCGTTTTTTGGATAAAACTAGCTGTCAATCTGTGTTAACATTTTATCAATGGTTTAGCATAGTTTATTAGTGTTTGAGATGTATCTACTATAATACCCTTCTGGTATGCCTTAGTTTATGTCAACTTACTGAGGAGAAAGATATGCTATTTTTTTTATTATATTGAACAGCAGGGAGATAAATCCTTCTCCTTTCTATTTGCTGAAGAAAACTTCTAAGTTCAATATTTCTTATACATTTTACCAATTACATCTGAACTAAAGTTATTTATATCCTATGAACATAAAGTCAAAAGAGATAAAGAAAAAAATCTATGCTCTGCTGGGAGACAGATAGGCAAACTGAAGCTCCCTTATAAAATGGGGATAAATTACATGAATGAGACAGTCATTCTAATTTCTCTCATAATTTTTACAATAATTATTTGCATTTTCTGAATTTTTAATTTATACTATTAAGTTGTGTGTAACTTATAATGATGGACCTAAAAGTCTGAAGATATCCTTCTACAAAAAAAGAGGAAAATATGATTTATCTTAAAGGAACAGTGAATGAAACTACTTCTAAATAGAAATATTTTAATAAAATGTCCTTTTTCTAAAATTAGAAAAAATACATTTTATTTAATTTTTTCTTTGGTTTATCGTGTACTACTGATAACTTTTTGGAATATATTTCATAAATAAAAGTAATCGATGATAATATATAGCCACTAATTATAACAATAATTGCTCCTCTAAGCTGGGATATGGTAAATTCTTGAAATTTACTTTTAGTTATTCTGGGTCTTATTGCTTCTTCTTCTATACGGGTCCAATAGTTATAAATTCCACACTCTAATAACCTTGTAACAATTTCTTTTACTGGATCTAAAAATATAGATCCTTTTTTCACTATCAAAGGAGCAGAATGTGTGCGAATGAGACAGTCAGGAACAATATGAACCAAATCACTTATCTTTGTTTCTGAAATTATTCTATTTTCTTCAATAATTAGTTGATTTTTTATGTAGAAAACTGCTTTATCCTTTTTATCATAAATATCATACATAATTTTATCGAAATCATGTGGTCGTAAAATTATAAATTTATCTAGAACTCTTTTAATTTCATTACTTGTTTCAGAAGAAGCACTTAGAATATGATACATTTTTGGATCTCCCCATAATTCAATTTCTTTTTCTAAAAGCTCAGATGTTGATTTTATATCAGAACTGTATGGTGGCACAGTAACTAGACTTCCTAATGATGATGAATAAGCAGCAGCAATAACTAAACAAAACAGAACCCAATGTGTTACAAATACCCTCATAGTGTTTGAAGTGAATTTCAGACTCACTGAAATTGATAGAAGCATTCCAAATAGAGCAAGCACTGAAATGTCATATTTTGAAGTACTGGTGGCAATAAATGAAAAAAATATTGCACATAAAATGAAACAAAATATAAGTAGAATCCAGGTGGCTATATCAAATTCGTAAAGAGAAGTAGTCCAAACACTGGGTTTGTTGCCAGCTTTGAGTGGAACAGCCCAGGTGAAACAATCCATGCTTGTCTGTACTGGAGCTGTGGCAAAACCATGTTGATCCACTATTTGTGTGAAACGCCCTATCGCAATATCTGTACTACCTTCAACTATGTAAAGCACAGATGCAGAAGTGAAATTGTAGTAAGCAGCTGCATAAGAATTTGTTTCTTTATTCACTGGAATAATATTAGCTGTGAAATTCATGTAATTTTGTAAGATAAAATACAGTTTGGTAAAAATGCTATTTTCATCTGTATCTTTTTGGTCCCCATAGTATTGTTTGTACAATTTCTGAATTATATTGTCTATCATAGTAATACGTACTGGACACTTGTGTAGATTATACAGTTTTCGTTTCTTTGAAAATACATTTTCTCTGCTCTTGAAACTATTTAGAGAATTATCAAATACGTTAACTTTCACAGGATCAATGTTTGAGCAACCCCAAGGTCCAAAAGGAAAATAAGTGAAGACATTTATCTTGTTCTTTCTGTAGGATGGGTAAAGAGCAATAGCATCAATCACTTTGAAGGACCAAGCAACATCAAAGAAAATATACATTGCGTTAAAATTTTGTGTACACATTATGTATACTGATTCATGATCCGGTAGCTCTGATTTCATTTTAAAAATTTTTTCATAAGAAATAGATGTATTGCTGTCAGGAAGGAAGACAAAAATGCCTTTTGCTGTGGTAACATTACTGCTTGGAACTATAACTCGTTCCCATTTTATTTTCAGAATATGGGGAAAATCATGATTTGCTATTTCTTCTTGTAAGAAAATAATGCTTTTAGATTTCAATTGATTCTCTACAATGCTAAAAAGAGCATTACTTATTCCACGATAGTTTTCATTCTCTTCTACTAAGTTTTTAACAAGACTAGTTCTAGCTAAAACTATTAATGTCAACAATATAAATATCATTTCATAGGATCTCCTGGTCAGCAGTACTTCTGAGCTACAACTGAAAGAATATGCTCTAACTAGCTAATTTGTGAAACACATTAGTACACTACTCAAGGCAATTGCTAAGGCTGTGTCAATAAACTGCTTGCTTGTTATTCCCATCCACCCACAATACCTCAATTGCTGAATGATTCCAAATTGCTAAGCTAACAATTTTAACATTCTCCCCTTTCCCTCTCTAATTTTCTCACTCTCAATATCTCCTCTCACTCTCTCTCTCTCACCCTCTCTCTCTCTCTCTCTCTCTCTCTCTCTCTCTCTCTCTCTCTCTCTCTCTTTCTTTCTATCTATCTCTTATAATGGGGATCTGTATTTGTTTTTCTATTAATAATTGTGTTCCTACAGAAACAAATAATCTGTTTAATAAGTTCTGGAGTGCAATTTTATCACAGATTATTTTGTTTTCATTTAGCATCCCATCTGAATAGAATTCATACAATTGAGAATCATAATTTTTGACTAATGTACAGCAAACACTTTTTTTTTTTTATTATTCCAATGACTTACCAGTCCCATGATTTTTTTCAGAAAATATTACCATTATGAATATGAAAATATGAAAATTAACTAACTGACTAATAGTAAAGCTAAGTTGACATTTTCTATTGATGCCTACTTCTAAAATAGCCCTATTCCTGCTCTGGTTTGGACCAAAAAATGCACATCACTATCACAAAACAAAAACTCTCTATTACTAATGTCACTGACATTTACCAACAGTGTGGCCTATAAAGCATTAAAAAAATTGAGGTGAATACATGTTTATATTTGACCATTGTGGAATAATAATACATAGTTTTTGTATTTTCCTGTTTTTGTTTATATGTTTTTTATGTTGGAAACTTGAATACTCATTAATCACTTGAAGACTTAATCATCACTTTCTTGTATAATGGCCCAGTCTTTGAAATATTACAATATATCCTTATTTTTATAGTGGAAATAGGAGAAATAATTTATTTTACAGTTATGTATTTATTAATTTTGTTAACTTCAAAATTAAAACAAGTTGACAGCGATTTAGGTGTAAAATCACAAAAGATCTTTTTAGATTTAGAACATATCACATTTCCATATCTTTAATTGAAATAATTTTTGTTTCATTATTTCGGGTGAAATAACTACACAGTTGTGTAGTGATTAAATTAATAGTGGCTATTAAATCTTATCAAGTTGCATTTTCAGTATTTCGTTCCTTTCCCATTCTCTCTCGTTTTTTTTTTTTTTTTTTCTTATAGCTTTCATAGTTTCCTAGAAGAAAGATATTACTATGTACATCCACATAATAACTATTCACATTAACAATACATTACACCTCACTATAATCTACTGTCAAGAAGTTATTCTTCTTCTTTAAAATATCATCCCGCTTCTTTAAAATATCTCCCTGGCATTAATGACCAAATGTTGACTCATATAAAAAACACAAAACATCATAGCCTTTATAACATCATTTGGTACAAAGCAACATCATAGCAACCTGTTGGAAGCCCTCAGAATTTCAGTAGAAGCCATTAATAATCTATTTGGGGGGGGGGGGGAGATTCTATAATTTCTTCCCTGAAAAGCCATTTTGCTGAAGAAAACAATTTTTTTTTTTTTTTATTGTCAAAACCTTAACCTGCCAAATGCAAAAAAAATGACCTTAATGAATAAAAATCTTGTAAGTAAACGAGATGTCTGGAAAAATACTTTTTAATTAAAATGTAGATTAAATTCAACTTCAAAATATTCACCCATTTTTTAAATTACATTGTAATCCTTCTTCAGGGCTCTTAACGAAATTAAAATATTGCAATAAGAGATAAAAAATATAACAGACAATAATTAAACAACAAAAATAACAAGGATATATGTAAATGAGTACTTGAAAGTGTATTATAAAATAGAAAGACTATGTATTTAAAAATTGACTACACTTACCTATCATGTGGACAAGAGAGGAGCTTTGGACCAAATGGAGAATCTACAAAATTAAGATACAGAAATGGAAAATAAGGCAGAGTAAGATACAACAATGAAGCAGGTGGAGAGGAAGATGAGATGAGGTTCAAAGGAATAGCTGTGAGTCAATAAACAATATGAGAAAATGTATGTAAAATTTAAGGATAAGATGCTTAAGGGTGCAGGAAAAGGTAGAAGAATTTATGGCAGGACCTAACAATTTCTCATAATGTCTAATATCTTAGAATAAGTCAAAGAAATTACTTCTGTGTCGGTAGTCTTTTACCTCATATTGTTGTAAGTTAAGGTGTGAAAGGAGGAATTGGATATTTAAAAGGGAGCATTTGCGATTATTCTGAGGATTTTGGATTGAAAGAATTGGATTCTTTGGATGTTGGAAGGCTTGGGATACCACAGATTTGTGCACAGTATGTCTAGATTGGTAGTAGTAATGTCCTGTAAAGTGTCAGCTTGCTTTCTATCGTAAGAATGGAGTTCCTATTCATGAGTCTGTATAGGAGTCCTCGTCATCGATTGAGTTCTTGTCTTTTAATTTTTGTATGTTGGCCCCTTGTGAGTCGTGAGACAAGATGGAACCCCAGTTAACGGACAGAATTTAAGAGTGTATGAGGAACATTGTTGAATTTCACAATTTTAGAAAAGTTTTTCTTCCGCAATCGAAAATTAACTTGAACGCATTTCGCTTCATTGATTTTTATTCTCCATTTGCCACGCCATTGTTTGATATTTTCGAGGTGATCTTGTAGGTTTTGTAGTTTTAGGAATGGAGTGGGAAGAAAGGATAGTCTTGTCGTCCCCAAGTATATCTGAGAGGGTTATATTATATTTATAATTAAAGTATATAAAACGTACAAGACACCATTGGTATCATGACAGATGCCGAATTGGGTTCCCTGTATAAAAGCTTACAAAACGTATCGCTTAGGTTTTCCTATATGGTGCACTAAAATCGCTCAATTAAAATAAATTCACCATTAGTTTCATTTTGTTAATTCCTTATGGTCGTAAGTAAGATTTGGTTACCGCCCTCCTAACACTAAACCCTACAGCGTTACGTGTATCGCTTCAGCGCCACGCGCTCAAGTGTCGAGCCGAGCCGACGGGCGGATAAGCCCCTTCTCTCCTGCAGAGATATACATATGAAAGAAGTATTGGGGTCAGCGGAAGACAGATTATAGAGCGACAGGATACCGGTCCTTCTTCAGACTCTCCTTCTCACGTAGGAGCGACCTAATCGCACTGGATAGAGTACGATGCAGGGCACAGCGGGCTTCACCGGCAAGAACGCATTGCTTGTCCAACTGTTATTGGATCGGGGAATCTTACGTAGGATTTTGCAAAATATTGGGAATATTTTGAACAACCGCTACTTTGAACTATTGCAATCTCTTGTAAAAACATTTCTGACAGGCCCAAAAATCTTAAATGTATAGTGCAGTTATAAAGGAACAAATGCGTACTATTTAAATTAAATTTCAAGGTAGCTTTAGGAGACTAAGCCGTTGTATGTATAAAGAATGAGCAAATCTTAAAGTAAACCACATATTTTTATTTATGTAGCTTTTGTCTTGGTACTGGCTTACACTATACATCAGAATACTTCAAATTTAAAAACTTAATTTGTTAATTTAATTAATTAACTTAATCATCAACCACTTAATTTGTTAAGTTGTTTATACACATACACATGAACGCACACACACACGCAAGCACACACACACTCACACATGAACAGATGTAGGATGAATGGATGAACATAATGCAAGGATGAATGGATTTATAAACGGATGAGCACACATTTGTGTTAGAAATATTATATAACATCTAATTTTATAAATATATAATATTTATTATTAAAATAGGTAACTTAAAATTGCCGGAAAGCCAACTAACCTGAAACAAATGAGGAGTAAATAATCTAAAGGGTTATTATGACTACCTATGAATATAGAACTGAAGTTGAATACAGACAGTGACAGTGAACACATGTATTCGGCCACGAGGATGGATAATGTCCGAAAGCGCTCGCCAACAGAAGATGGTTTGCAGAAACCAATGAAGACGGATAATAGAAGGTATGATAAATGAGGAGTACTTTACAGACGCAAGATTGATATACTATTCATCTCGAGTCTGGAAAGTAACAAGCCCGACGTGTTCTTATGGATGAAGTTTGAGCACGTGAGATTTAATTTTAGTAAATTTTCCTGTAACTAAGTAATTCATCTGAAGAAATACCGAGGAACGCTGTGGGTTCGAGTTCCGCCATGTGCAGGCTCCCATCCAGAAATAACGGCTTGACCAGTACCATAGGTGTTTTAGAAATAGAGTATCTTTAATTAGCCCCCCCCCCCTCTATGAATATTTAAAATATTCTCAAGCACCCACATGGACCGACTACAACCAATCTATTAACACATATAGTAAACAGACAGCAAAATATAGAGTTTTGTAACGATTCATTAAAAACTAAGCGCTTTAATGAAAGAAAATTTCCTAAAAAATTTTGATTGTCTTTTGTTGTGCTGATTATTTAGAAATTAAAAAAAGTTACAATAACTGTTATTAATAAAAGGTTATTAAGGTTACGAAATATTTTTAAAATGCAATTTGCATGAAGATTAATTATCAAAGATTTATTATCTTTATATATTTACAAAAACTCATATTCAACGCAAATGACCTCAGCAGTCGATAATAAGGAAAAATTTAAGAATGTAGCTTGGATTGGTCTTCCCAAACATTCCCGGACCAGCCTTAATCTGCAGAATTAAATGTGGGATAAAATACCACAACAAATACAATATTTATAAAAGGTATTAATAATTGTAACTCGGAGAGGTGGGGGCCTTTCCCGCCAACTCAGTCAAGAGCCAGGCTTAGCAAAATAAGTTTGCTAAGAACTCATTCTTTTTAGCTTCTAAGATATTTATAAACCTGTATTACTTATATTTTATATCTATTTTGTATCTATAAGATCATTTAGTTCTATTCATGTTCATCATTAATGAAAGTGGGGATTCTGCTTTGTTTCTGCGAGTAGCTCCTCAATGACAGACTTTTTTTTCAATTTATTCTTACATTCTTTTTAAATTTGTGATACCTGAATATTATAAACGTAACGAGTCATTTTTTATGGACCACATGTCAGTATATGTAGTCAAATATATAACATATCCTCAGCAACATTTTAAAACTAAATCAAGGTTCCGACATTTTTTTTAAAAATAAAATCTTTGCATAGTATAATATATAAACCGATATGTTTATACAACTCTAGTTGAGTTTTATTATAATAGCATACTTTAGCTAACAGGAATATGACTGAAGAACACTTAACAATAACGTCCGCTCGGCTGGGGCTTCCATTGGACGAAGAAAATAAATAAAATGTCCAGGAAAGGGTGATAATAGAGTTCATTGTAAAAAAAAAAAAATTGTTCTAAAATTCACGGAGCCAAATTTAATTTACGAGTTGTGTTTGACCAGTCAGATAAAACACTACTTAGTACTACTATATGTGCCTAGAAAAAAAAAAAATATTTCTCAAATCAACACTATCTCATGTGCATTTCTTGGGTCATTTCTAGTATTTATTGTTTTGATATGGACTAACTAATCATACTTGATGATTGATTGCTTGTGTTAAGAAGATGTGGAGGAGAGGAAGGTGTGGAGCTATAAGGTCCTGGAGGATATCTGGTTCTCCTGCGCGGATGCAAGAGATATGCACGCCTGTCAGGGTAATTCATTCACCATGCCACTTCCCAAGGATATGTTTTGCTATGTCTAAGCTTCTTTCTTTTATGCATCAATTATCTTTCTAATCATAGCCAACTTGATTGGCGAGCAGAACAGTAACACTTTCTTATGGCGGACAATCTAATCCATACTTCCAGGATTTTGCTTTCTTAATGTGAGGATATAATTCCCATTTCAGCATTCCTCATATTTCTCTATCTTTTCCCTTTCTCAAAACCTTTTATAATCTAGCTGATAATTAAATTTCATGCTGCACAGAATCTAATTTTTGTAAATAATTCCTCTAGGCTGATACTTTTGTAGTTAAGTTTAGGTTTTTATTTATTCACAGCTACCTCCCTAAAACTAATCAAGCTACTTATGCAGTTCAGTTGCATGACATGAAATTTTACTATTTTTTGTATTTTTTGTGTGAATTATTGTTTATATTCTTTTCGTCATTAATTAATTTAAATTTATTTAAAAATTTTCTCCGATCTACTGGATACCAAAAATTTTAAAGTCACTAAAACATTATTGATAAAAATAATAATCATTTTTATTAGATTATTTTAGTTGGGGTTCGGTCAAGGTAGATCCAAAAAAAATGCAAATTTTAAAAAAATTGCATTTTTTAAAAAGATTATCTGCCAACGTTTCGGCTTACATTATAAGCCATCTTCAGGGCTGCCTATCATGAAGACGAAAGAGGACGTCCTGACCCTAAGTTAACATTTCCATGACTGAGATAATAATAATTTTTGTGTGTTCAGTAAACTCTCTCTACCCCCTGTACTTATTTACATATATTTGGATGGATTATATTTTTAGCTTTTCAATTTAGTATCAGTGGAGATCTGTCATTTTTTTTTTTTTTTTTTTTTCAAAAGTCGCAACGTGTTACCAACGTGAAGAACTTGATTTCCCTGCGGCAAATCTGTTAAAAGGATGGCCAAGTATTTTTTTTTTTTTCCAGAGGTAATTGATACTTAACAAAAATGTAAAAAGAGATAAATCAACCAATTAGGAGTTTGTTTTGCAACCTTCAATTCTATTGAAAATCGCTTATAAGGAATAATGAAAGATAAAATATATATTTTAAATATCCAAATAACCGGAATGAAACCCAACATAATAAATTTAAACGATATATTAATGATTTGGACTTTTATTTAACGTATCGAACAAATATAAGACAAGATTTTACTTTGAAACCCTTGAATAAAAAAAACAAAGAAAATACCACTACTGGTAAATTATTAGGTAAACGAGATTAATTAGCCATTGTTAATTGTACGAAACGAAATTCTACATACCGCATTTGAATAATAATTGAATAGTTGTTTTCTTTGATTCAGTAAAATCATTTTATTATGTATGGGGGTGAACAAAATCCGACACTTGATTACAACATTTCTAAAAATACAGCGCCTATAATTTACTATGAAATGCAACATTCGATGTAGACATCTTCAAAAAGACAATTTCAATATATTTACAATACACTATTTAGTTGGGTTGACCAGGACTAAGGCCAGGTCTGTGACCAAAAGCCCTGAATCCCATTAAATGATATTATTTAACAATTATAATATCTAAAATATTCAATGCTTCCTCATAATTCAAAGCTTTGTAAACTGGAAAAATTCGCTTCGGTGTGTCAAGAGAAATAATTCATGACTTTGCTTTTCCCAGAGGTTTTCTGAATTTGTTGTTGTTGTTGTTGTTGCTAAGGTGTACCAGCTGAGAAGTATTCCCTCCTGAGGGAGATATTTTGCTACCTCTCTGCAACGCCACAACCAGAAAACTGTTAATCAACAGGTGACGTCACATCTGAGGGAGCAAACCCCTGCTAAAATGAGAGGAATGAGCTTCAGATCCCTTGAATTAAACTTTAATTCACAATAAACTGAGTATGCATCAATACTAGAACTAATGAAAGGTTTAATACATTTACAACAATATGTATATATATATATANCTGAACCCCAACAAAAAAACACCTAATAGATAAATATATAGCATTCTATCTAGACTACATTTATCAGATAAGCTATTCAAAAGAACTCCCTAAACTTATATATATATATATATAATGTAGTTAGTTTAGAGTATAAAAAACATATATTTATTTATTGATAAAATACATACAGAAGAGCGCCGTTTGATTTCTTCAGTCCACAAGGACGGTAGGAGTTGTAGGGAAAAAGCTAGCGAATCAAGCGGAGTTTTTCATTGGTCGCAAAATTTATTCGGCACGGGGAGACATATGGAACCCACCGTTCTTCTGGGAGGCCCCCTGTTTTGACATCAAGGGAAAAAACGGAATATCGTTTGAATCGCATCCAACTCTTGCAAAACGGCAAGAGCAATTGCTGCGGAAGCTGGAGTTCAAACAAAACTATGAAATGTTCAAAGATTATTAAAAAAGTCAAAAACAATAGTTAGAACAAAATTAAGAAGAAAACCAGTTTTGACTACCCGTCACAAATTAGCACGGATGGCCTTTGCTCGAAATGTAATGTCATGGACTGAGTAGTGGAAAAAAGTAATGTTAAGTGATGAAAAAAAATTCAATCAGGATGGGCCAGATGGATATTCCTATTATTTTCATGACTTAAGAAAGAAAGAAAAATTTTTATCAAGGCGTCAAATGGGAGGAGGCAAAGTTATGGTTTGGGCACCAATTGGTTACAAAAAGAAAGGAAATTTGATATTGCTTTCATCAAGAGTTAACTCAACTGAATATAAAAATTTGTTAGAGAAGCAAAAGTTAACATTTAATGACATGTCTGAGGGCACACCAGCAAGACAACACTCCAATACATTCAGCGAAAATAATTAAAGGCTGGTTTACCAGCAACAGAATTGTCAAATTAGACTGGCCTGCTGTCTCCCCAAACCAAAACATTATCGAAAATGTATGGGGAATTCTTTCAAGAAGTGTGTACTCCGAATCAAGACAGTTCGGAACAATCGAAGAGTTGAAATCTGCAATTTTGGCTTCATGGGAACAAATACCTCAAGAAATTATCAAAAAATTGTTCGATGCATTACCAAACAGAATTTTTGAATTAATAAACGGTGGTGGAAAGGCCACGAAGTATTAAAATGAGTTTTATTTATTTTTACCAGGGAGTGTGTCTAACATTTTGGCGGGCCATAACTTTAATTTGAAATTAAAAAATAATGTATATATTTTTTGTATTTATTTACAGGCTTATTTATTAGCAGGCTGCTGGTCAACTTCAGGTGAGTCTTAGATTATTTAAATACTGTTTTACGGGTGATTTGAAAGGGTGGGAGAGTAGGGATTACAATATTTGCAGTGTGTCTAACATTTAGACACTTAGTGTAGACACTACTTGTATCCTTTGATTATTATTTGATTTAAAGTTAAAATGTGGTGATAAAGCCGTTGAGACAGTCTAAAATGATTGAAAACTGTCATATTTCTACTAAAAAATGGCTGTCCTGATTGACTAATGAAGGAGCGGGGGAGGCAGATTGCGGATGGAAATCCTTCCTGTTCCGGTGCGCGAGGGAAGAGCAGGTGGAGGGCGAAGTGTGGGAACTGGGGACAGGTGCTGCTGAGGCTGGAGCCGGGCACAGGTGGGCGCCGCCGGAAGGGCCCTCGCATTGTGGGCAGCCACCTCTTGCCCAAGAGTGAGGGTAACTCACTTCCTCCAGCTTACCCAGTGCGATTTCTCGGAGGGCGAATGCCACGCGACAGAGGATCGGGACGCACTGCATGCGCTTATGTGCGGGGTAGCTAAGGGTCTAGCAATCCTGACGCTGCGGGTTCAAATCCCCAACAGGGCAAGCTTTTATCTATAAATAATCCTGAGTCATGGATATCATATGGACAAATCTGATTTTGGGCATGAACGAAGAAAAAAAACTTCAGCCATGAAATATCCCTTCACTTAACTCGCTTAATATTATTTTAAGATTTTCCTGATAATGTTACATACAATAACATACCTATACCTCTCTCTGATTCAGTCCGTCACCTAGGGTTCCACCTTGACTCACGACTCAACTGGAATGAACATACTAAAATCAAACGACAAGAACTCAACAGACGCCACGGACTCTTATACAGCCTTATAAATAGGCGCTCACAGCTCACATTAGAAAATAAACTGACCATCTACAAGACCATTATACGACCAATCTGGACCTACGGTGCAGAACTGTGGGGTGCCGCTAAGCCTTCCAATATCCAACGAATACAATCCTTTCAGTCCAAAATTCTTAGAATAATTGCTAACGCTCCATATTATGTGTCCAACTCTACCCTTCATCA
>KZ806970.1:730180-742168 GCA_000696205.2 Oncopeltus fasciatus
ATATATATATATATTATTTTAAAATATTAGTTTATTTCACATGTGTCTGCGACTTTTATTAAAAACGAAACTTATGAGCCAGCCGAAGCTCACACTCGAAAGCCTAAGAAGTGTAACTATCTTAACCGTTAAACGTCCATGTCCCGGCGAATGCCTAACTTATTTCTTACGTTTTCTATGAGGAATTTTTACGAATTCTTATACAATTCTAATTTGAACACAAAGTAAGATTATCGGAAAAGTTGTAAATATAAGACCTGCGTGGTAACTGTTCAACAATATTAATCTGTAGTTCAAATTCCTGTTTAAAAAAAAAATTAGTCGAAAAAATCTGAAAAATTAATTTGTCAGCAGAGCCATATTTTTTATTTTATTTACAACCGTTGCAATTTATTTTTTATTAGAATCGTTGTAATTCATGATATAATTCTTACTAGAATACATTATCTGATAGTAATAAACAATTTTGCCAGATAAAAATTGATTAAAGAACTGCAAATATGACAAATTAATTGAGATTTAACTCAAATTTCAAGAGTAAAATCTTTCAAAGGCACTCATATTGCAAATGAAATACTTAAAATTGGAGAGATTAAGAAAAAATTAGGGTCATTACTTTGAGGACTTTTCTAAGGCCAAGGTTCTCATCTATAGATGCTACCCTTAAAGAAAAAAAATATTGATCTTTTATTTTGTCCAAAAATGAATAAAATTAAATAAACTCAGTAACAAAATAAAACTAATCTTTTACAAAATAGAATAAATGGTTAAATAAATTTTATTTAAAACTAATTAAATCTGTTTAGCAACTGCGTGCAAAATGATAACAATTTTACTAAAAACAATACTATAGTGTATCAATCACTTCTGCACAAACAAGTGGATCCGGGCCCGGTATACTATGTCACAACTTCTGTGGCACTCATAGAGGATCTGGGCAAACTCAGCAGAAACAATTTTCAAAACACAAAATTAGCGAGTCTCATCAGCTCTTGCAGTGGCAAACCGTATACTGGAAAAAAACAGCTGAGAGTATATAATCAGTTGAGGATCATTCACGAACGACCTGATCAACTTCGATGTATGCCGGCTGTCATTTCAAGTGAGTAATCATGACGTAATAGAACCCGTTACGAGTTAAAACAAATAATGAGATAGAATATAAAAAACTATCTGTCCCAGCCAGGAATCAAAAATTCGATTCCTGGCTGGGACAGATAGTTATTTATATTCTATTCCCTCTCATTAATTGTTTGAAATTTACGTGGTATAAAATACCACAACCAAATTAAATATTTACCGTTACGAGTTATTTCGATAGGTAATAGTTTTTTATTCTCCTAGTGGCATTGATTGTAAAAGCTAAGTCTATTGAATCTTTAAAGTTCGCTTTACTATTTAAATTTTTGTAAATATGTAAAAAAAAAATTATTTTTTACATATTGGTTTAACCAAGTGTATTGTAATTTAGAGGATTTGGCCTAAACCTCTAATATCCATTATTATTACTATTAATGTCAGAGATTATGCCTCTAGGGATATCAGGTATATACAAGGAATGGTAGAGACATACCATCTTCTTGAATCAGATATTGGATACACAGTAATGTTAGAGATTGTCTTTAGAAATTATGATGGTCGCAGTGGTCTTTCATAAAGATAATTTGGTATGGATAAGAATTTTCACAGAGAGTTTCCCAGATATATATTAATCTATCAATGGAGGAATGGCTTAAAAAATATAAGGGTCTTTTAATTTAACTCTTTAACTCTTTACTTTTAATGTATTGAAGTGGAGTGATTTCATTCGTTATTGGATGATTTGGCGTCGCATAATAGCTACATAATTTAAATTGGTGTACATTGTCTCACATATGGTAAATTTGTTTTCGATATAGAGTTTTGAACTTTAATTTAGTAGCCTGTATAACTTCAAGTATCTCCTATTTAGTAGTATATTTTGTTCAAGTATATTCAAGATTTCAAATAGAAAAAAAAATTTTTGAAGGGGGTTCAGAGATGACATTGATATGCCACGTTTTCTTGCTGAAAAAAAACCCACATGAGAACATTTATTCATCCTATTTACGTTTCAGGATAATGTTTGAACAAATCAGTGAAGCATCAAGCATTGATTAGCTGTGAGATTATGTGTTTTTCAGTTTTATTTTTTAAATTTTTTTTTTGTTTTTTTTTTTTACTTTTTGATTGAATTAACAGAATCGAAATAGAATGTTAGGATGGTTACTTAGTCGACAAAGGGTGTAAGGAGAGCAAAAGAGGTACGGAGTATGCAAGGAGAAGAGGATCAGACTAAGTGAACTGTTCCTCTAGAAAAATGATTAATGCTTGAAGTTAGAATTAATAATTACATTCTTTTTATTCTATTAATTGTACATAAGTTTTTTTTTAATAGGTGATGCATAATGTAATGTTAGAGAATCTTTTTTTTTTTTCCCCGCAACAGGCCATAAGACCGTGGGGAGGGGGAGGAATAGAAGTTAAGTATTTATTGTCGGCCCATGGCACACTAGAGAAGTCGTAACAGCACACCATTTTGCCCGCCTGATTTTTTCGCATTCTCAATTATTGCTGGGCGTTCCTAAGAGCTCACTTGCACACAGAAGCACAGAAAAAAAGATACTGTACTCTGAGCATTCTCAACTAATTTAGCTATTGAGAATTTAACATAATAGGCGTTTTTTTTGTTTTTTTTAATTGCGCAACATTTTCTTTTCGCCTTTTGGCTACCAAAAAATTATAGTCACTGTAATATCTCTCTCTCTCTCTCTCTCTCTCTCTCACTCACTATTTGGTTAGGAAAAAATAAGTGTAGTTTTAGATGCAGCATGCAATTGACAGGATGAAGGCTGTTTTGATAATTTAAAAGTGAGAGAGAGAAATGCTCCCCTAACCAANTATTGTCAGACTGTTGCTTATGAGCAACTCAAACTATAATCAAATGAATATAAAATAAACAACAATATTTCATAAATTTGTTTTATTGTGGTATTAATGACTCTCGTTATAACCCACGTAAATGGGAATAACGAGAGTCATTTAAACAGCTTGACAATGTCAGCTCCTACGAGCATAAGACGATATATTCGTTTTCCTCGGAAGTTAGACTCTCGACACTAGTGTGGGCAATTTAATAACTTATCAGACTTGTCTCGGTAGCATAATTCGGAAATGCACCGGCCCGTATAGCAGGAGATCCAGGTTCGAGTCCTGGCTGGGACAGTTAGATTTTTTATTCTGTTCCTTTGCACTAAAAATTATTAAAATTTAATATTTATGATGCGGCAAATATGGTTTGAGTATAGGGGTTTACTTTTTAAGTAAGGAAACTTTTTTTTTTTTTTCCTTAATTTTGTAGCTTTTAAATGACAGACTTAACTTAACTTGCAAAAACATTTCTAATACTAAATTTATCTGCCATTCTGATTACTTTAAAAGTGTATATCTTATAAATTTTTATACCTGACTAGCTCTTTTAAGAATAAGAAGAGAGAGAGAGGAAGAGGAAGAGAGAGAGGAAGAGGGAAGAAGAGAAGAGAGTTGGTGAGGGAAAGAAAAAAAAACTGAGAGAGAGTGAGAAGAGAAGAGAGATACACAAGAGTGTGAGAGAGGGAGGGTTATAGGGGGGGGGGGGGGGGGTAGAGTTGAGAGCGAGAGAGAGAGAGACGGAAGGAGAGAGCGCACAGCCCCCCGATGGCCTGGCAGGACAGGTACCAGGTCGGGACAGGTGGTTACCATCAATCTTGCAGGGGCCTCCAGCTACTGGAATTACCCAACGATGGAGTAGACTCGCCCTACTACACTACAAACTCACGCCCGAATATAGCGGGACAACGCAAACTCATCTCTCGGGGGAAAACACATAAATACCCTTCAAATACTTCCATTACTTCAACAGCTGCAGTTTTGTCAGGAAGTATTCAAGAATAAGGATTACTTTTCATATACTTCCTCCCATCGGATTAGATCTGATAATGGCCGAAACTTTGGCATTGAAGAATACATTTTTGACCGAACCATCATCTATTGATGTACTGATATACCACATTCTTCTTCCCGTTGGTAAATAACTACATATCGCTGCTCCGGAAGTATAATGACGCAACTGTAAAATTGTGTGAAATTGACATTATTGTGTTGGCGGGCTCAAAAATGCGTTTCTAATAACTTAAAAGTTGCAATAATAAACCACAATGTCTACAAGCTACTCTCATAAAAGAATCAAACCAAATCTATAGGTCAATTTATTAAGACAAATTAAAACTATTTTTCATTTGCTTGTCCTGTAAAATTTCAATTTTTGCAGTTGTGTCATTATACTTCCGGAGCAGCGATATATAATTGAAAAAATCAATCAGTCAAGGAAATGTGAACTTAAGGACAGGACGTCCTCTCTCATCTTCATGATAGCCCTGAAGATGACTTACAATGTAAGCCGAAACGTTGGCAGATAATCTTTTATTAAAAGATACATTTTTTAAATTTGTTTTTTTTTTTTGGATCTACCTTGACCGAACCCCAACTAAAATCATCTCAGCATATATAATTGATTTTTCTACTTTAAAACAATTTAAAGAATCCTTCCACTTTTTAACGGAAACATTATGCAGACGAGCTTCGAAATAATTAATATAAAGATAGATAATAAATTATGAAAACTACAAAATTGTTAGCTCAATGTTTAAAATAGAGGCTTTGATGGTGGCAACAGGGTAGCTCAGGGGAACCGTAAGGGTCTCGCAATCCTGGCGCTGCGGGTTCAAATCCCGCCCAGGGCAAGCTTTTATCATAAAATAAAAGCTTGTCCTGATTCATGAATGTTTAGAATGGGGTGGCAACCTGTAAATATAAAAATAACCCCTCCATGACCCCAATTGTGTGAAAACACTTATTTAAAAAAAAGAAGAAAGATTAAAACACACATTTTATGTGCTGAGAAGCACACATTTTCTTGGTATTAAATGAAGAGACGAACCATCTTTCGAAATTTAAAAAAGTATGTGTACCAATTTATATTCTTCTATGCTTTCTAGCAATTTTTTTCTTCCTCTAGTTTTTTTTTCTTCTTTAACCCCTAACATATTGAGCTTTTTAAATTATACACAAGTTTGTATTCTGTGTATAATGAGTGAATTTTTGTATATTATACGGAAGGTAATGTTCAATCTTACTATATTTAAAAAAAACGGACGTTAATAACTATTTTTATGGAAAGAAAGCCTGCTTTGGGAATTAGTTGCAACACAATACGTGGGTAATTAGTTGATATATCGTTTCATTAATTTTAGTAGTTTCTTTCGAATCCAGTAAATTAACTCTGGTAAAACATCATAATGAAAAATATATCACTCTACAGCACGAAATGTGGGATTCAAATATAAAATTTATAATACAAAGAGAAAGATCCATGCATACACATTCGATACCGTATATACCTATAACAGTTACTTATTTAAGATCCGTCCAAATACAAAGTAAAACAATAATTTTGTGATAAATCGGTTTTTTTTTTTAAATCAGTAGTTTCGGTCAACTTAGGTAAAATAAATCAAGAGAGGATTATCAGGAATTATGTTCTTGGTAGTTGAAGAAATAAAAGCTAATTTGTAACCAAAAAGGTTTTAATTTTAGCCAACATTTCGGCCTGAATTTCAGGTCTTCATCAGACCAAATAGTGGGAGAGATAGACTCGGGCTCCACAGTGTCTACATCATGACTAATGATAGCTAAAATGAGACGTTTTTAGTTAAAAATTAGTTTTTAATTCTGTAACTACCAGAACCGAATTCCTGATAATCCTCTCTTTGTTGAAGGTCAATAAATTTACCTCCAAATTAGGTAAATAAAATTTCCACTTTCATATATATTAATTGCTGAGCACTTTCATGATCAAGGATTCTTTCCTTAGAGGTAAGTTATCATAATCAGGTCTGCTCATATTTTTATCTGATAGATAGGATAGGATCTGGTACTAGTGCGATCAACATCTGACAATTGAGTTTTGCCTAAAGTTAATTGTTATTTATCCTTATTTCTATACCTTTACAATAATTTTACGATTATTGCAGCTCCCATGTTAATATTAAGTTTTACATATGGTTTATTATCTTACATATAGTTTTCTTTTTATCTGATGCGCAAAACCGATTGGCGACGGCTGGGCGACGAAGCGGAAAGCCCTCGGCAATTAATATATAGTCATTAGTCGATGTGAGAAAAATTTATTTGCCAACGATACGAAGAATCTTCGCCCCATTATTAAAAAAATAAGAAGTAATAGACTGAACCTAAATTTATTTATCATTCAAGTTAGTCCGCTCAACTAATCTCAAAATACATAAATTCGCAATATATTCAGACCAAATTTTTTTATGTAGTAGATTTTTGAATTTAAAACACCTACCACCAGTCTGGAATCATTCTATAGCGAATTAATCTGAGTTTTAATCCAATTTTCATTTTTCTACTATTGTTTTAATGTATAACTAATAAATACAAGAATTCATAAAAGAAGAATTTAATATTACTATGTAGCTCTCATTTTTTAAAATATAACAAATGTTATCAAGCTAGTTTTAAATAATAAAGGGTAATTTTTAAACAAGCCTCTACGTTTAATTATTATATTTATGGAAGTTTGATATGTATAGGGAAAATATTGAAGTCCAATTTCATAATGTATGAAATTTTTATTGTAGGAGATGTATTTGCAATTGAACTTTTCTACCAAAAATACAAAAATATAAAGTATGCACTTTGAAGCTGGGCTGATGCTTTTCAAACAATTAATGAGAGGGAATAGAATAAAAAAATCTATCTGTCCCAGACAGGAATCGAACCTGGATCTCCTGCTATCCGGGCCGTCGTGCTTAACCATTGCACCATCCCAAGGTGGGTTAATGATGCTTTTCTTATTTGCAGTGAATAGCATTTCAAATGCTAAAATCTTAAGAAACCAAAGATAATATCATTATTCCTTTATGCGTTTATTAAAATGTAGAAAAGAATTTAAATTTTTTTAACATTAGTTTGAATGCAATTTTGTATGACTAATATTGGATAAGGTATTAACTTGGTAAATGTACAATGAAAATATATACATTAAGTTCATTATTTACTAGATAATATTTCCTTTACTATAAATTAGAGAAGAGAGTAAGTAAGTTGTTTATGAATGGTTCTTTATTTTTCTAATGTCTAATGGATTTCATAAATTTGAAAAACGTGGACAACAAATGACATTGAACTTCATTCTATTTAAGTAACATGAATACAGCTGGTTATCAATTCTATTACAATAAAAAATGAAGGAATAGTCTGCTAATTTTCCTTATTCATGAAATAATTATCGCACGTGTAAGCAATTCAAGAGAAGTTCAAGAAAAACTAAAAGAAGTAATAAAAAAACATAAGGGTGTTATGAAAGGAAATGTGTAAATGGGTTTAGGATAAAGAGAAAAAATGGAATAAGAAAAGGATAAAAAAAAAAAAAAAAAAAAAAACATTTATAGGGAAGAAGCGGGATGGAGTGGGAAGGAAGGGGGCGAAAAAGGGAATAAGAATGAAGTTATTTGAGAGGTCTGTTGTGTTGGGGAAGGGAAGGTACCTGGAGTATATTGCGTATCCCGGTAGCCAAGTGGACCGGGAGTCATCAAGTATCCCTTCTTCCAGACCTCTGCCTCTGGAGAGGGAGGGGGAAAGAGAGGAAGGAGAGGATGGGGAGTGGGGGAGAACGAGAAAGAGAGAGGAGGACCGTGGAAGAGGAGAGGAAGATAACTTCTTGCTCTTCCACCTATCTGACAGGTCCCATACAAAATGAACCTAAAAAAAAAGAAAAGAAATAAAAACCTAAAAAGTTATGATCATTGGAGTGAGAGAAGGAGAGTTAACAGTCGGTTTCAAAGCACCTTTAGATTATAGGCCATTAAGGTTTGAACCGCGGCATTACTAATCAAGACGAGTTATAATCGTAAATTTTACTTTTTATATTCCTTATCGCACTGAAAGAGGGAGCAAGGGGGCTAAACCCCCTAAAATGGGCTTACTCCGGCAGTTCACTAATGCAGGAGTTTGATACTGGCCTTGCACCTCCGTCTCCTGGAATGCTCTAGATTTATAACCTTATTTAGATCATAAACTTCCATGCTATTGTTCGAGCAAGCAGTCCAGACTTCTGAAAGCTTGGTAAGACGGCCTCTGTGTGAATGAACACTCACCACAAAGAAAGAATGACAGACGATGGGAGGCTCTTTGGTAAAGAGACAAAAAGGCAGACTTTTCGTGAGTAATTTGTTTCCCAGTGGCAAATAACCAATCGCCTTAAGGAGAAGACGTTTCAAGTATTCAGTCGCTCGTCATTATAGAATAATGAGAAGAATTAGAGGAAATATGTAATAAAAAACTGTCAGTTATTAAAAGGAAACAACTAGAAAACTTGTCTTTGTCATAAAGTTGCTTAATTATAGTTAAACCTAAACAAGGATTTGATTGGAACTTAAAGTTTTTTTTTAAATAGCCCCTTGCAGAAACCAAAAAAAACAAAAACAATTCGACCGCGGTCTAGTCATTGCCCACTGATTTTCAAATTCAACAAGTAAACCCACTTTTCATCGAAGGTGACAATCTTACTCACGGAGTTATAAATGGACAATTTCAGTCTTAAGTATCCATTTTTGCTGCTGTGACTTCTTGATCGCTAATTTAATTTTGTATTTGAACCCCCCCCCCCCCACTTCTAAAAGTTAATTTCACCGAATTACTTTTAAAATCGTTGTTTTGTGTCAGAAAACAATCTCTATTGAGTTTCATTGAGCTAAATCAAATATTACGACCGCTACAGCGAAAATACTTTGTTTTACGGCCACTTTCGGGTCCTACTTTTTATTCAATAAGGAACTCGCCGAGAATGTCTCATAAGAAATTGAGGAAAATGTTTTCTCTGGAATTTGCTAGTAGAAGTAAGGGCCCAATAAAGCTAAAAAAATTATGTATCTTTATGAACGAGCAATATATTTATAGATTCACAAACCTAAAGGTGTATGCCAGAGACATTATTTTTTTCATGATAAGTATTTTATAAATTAAAAAAAAAAAAACATCTTACNCTACTAGTAAGTACATATATAATAATATGATTATATAATATAATTTGAAAATTTATTAGTAAACCATCTTCAGCTTTAGTCAGAGTATTCCTTTTTTTATTGGTAAAAATTACGAAAAAGAGTAAGTTCAAGATCACATTCGTATCTTGGTATCACTACCGACGATTTTATTTAAATTTTGAGAGTTTATATTTCATGGAAGCAAAGATCTTGTTTCGCTCTGAGTAGTATGCGCATACACTTGAACAAGTTCTTGTTACTCTATTATCAGTATTTTATAAATTAAAAAAAAAAGATTCATTGTACTCGCAAACCTTTAGATGAGACAGTTATTCGCAAGAATCCGTGTCAGGAGTAGAAGGCGAAACTTGAATAATTGTTAATATGACAGTTATAAAACAACAAAGTATTCCAAACTTAATATTGTTGAGTTGTATAAAAATGATGTGAAGAAATTGGGATCAGAAAATACCAAAAATTAGAATGTATTTTTATATTCTACCGCATTTTACATATTACCGCTAATTAATAACAATATAATTGCCTCTACAATAAATAAAAAAATACATATTAAATAAATAAATATAAAATCCATAGTTTATGGAAGAAGTAGGTGCATTTGATAAAGTCCTCGCCCATAAAACACTAATAAGGCCGCGCGTGGTACGCTAAAAATACCTGCACGCGGCCATAATAGGGTCACGCGTGCCACTGGCATATGGCCGCTTGTGATGCGGAAATATGACACTTAATGACGTGTTGACCAAGTATGAATGACGTCATATGTGACCGAGTAATTCTTGCTGGAAACCAGGGTGGTTATTCCAAAATACCTATAATTTCAACAGATTTTGTGGTAAAATCGGTACTAGCAGTAACTAAATTCTTAAAGATAACTAGAAGAATACATAGAAGCTCTGCTATAGGTACTATGTATTAGTTAAGCCGAAGTTACTGTGAGTGCCGCTACAATATTTTCTTCTAACTATAAATACTATAAAAACAAAATAATATTTTTTAAACAAATAACTCTATGTTAAAATGGTATCAAACTGGCCAATAACTAATAAGTATTGCATTGTAAAATGAATATTATAATAGTTGAAAGATAATAAATAGAAAATAAACTGTTGCAATTAATGTGAAGAAAATTGAGTAAAGATGAGACCATTTTAACATAAGAAGACCAGAACTTCCATAAGACAGGCTTTAACTGAGATATTTCTAGTATTTAAATGAGGCCATACCTTTTCACCTTAGAAAAGAAAAAAAAATCAAGAAATTAGCGTTTTATTGACTGAAATTGTAATAATACAAAGCAATACATCCCAAATAAATAAAATAAAAACGTCTGCAGATGATTGGTTTCAGGGATCTCCAATTGTTGTAAATTTACTTTTACTGAATTACCTTTTTGGATTTCACAGGAAAATTATATCTAAAATTCAGTTTTACCTTATTGTTTCCAAATAACAATTATTAATATAGATTACTGTTGTAGTGCCTTACAGTATATTTAACTCTAATAAGGTTTTATGACAAGATAGTTTGTTTTCAGAAATAAATACTCTTCAATATACTTTCCACTTTACTTTGTAAATTCACCAAAAATAAACATATTATTAGTTTTTGTATTTTCCCAAATTAACTGAATACACTCGACAAATGCATAAATTTTTCTCTTATTTTTTGACTTTAAGAACTTTAATTACGTTTTCATGGGCTATTACAAATGGATTGAGGAAAAAGATCAGAAACCTGATTTTCAAGTCATAGAATTATGTCTAAAATATATGTTTGCATATAGTAAGTTGTGCTAGCTAAGTGAGTTGATGATTGCAGAAAAACGTTGTAGCATCTCAGAAATTAATGTTTCTAATAAACTCCACCAATGACAGGCTTCCACCCAACATTGATCCAACATTGATTTTAAAGTGTTTAACAAAACAGAAAATAAAAATCTTCTAATGCGAATCACTCAAAAGCAAATTCACAAGTTGTTTTTCAGAATTAAACCAATTAGAATCAAATAAATTTAATCAAAGGTTGTAGAGCGTTTTGATGATAAATTTAAAAAAATAAAATTATTTCTTTCTTTCAGCAAATCAATTCCAACGTTGCTTATTTTTTTATTTTTTTAAAATGTATAGTTTTAATTTTATTCCTACGTGTAGTTTAAAATAAAATAAAATAAAACTGATAACAACAAACATGATTCTGTGTAGAAAATGAATATTTCTGTGTTTTGTACGTATCTTGTGTATACAATATGTTCAGTTTATTGAAATTTTACGTCCAATAATTTTTACAATAATTTAGTATAAGCTAATATTTTCTCTTCTCCAGGGCTTATAACTATTATGTATCATTTACTATTTGTCATATTGTAACATACAAGTAATTACACGTTTTTTTCTTATTTATTGTCAGTATTTTGAAATTTCAGTTAACTTACCAAGACCAATATGTTAGTGCTTAGAGCAAAGTCTTGTACAACCGTATATCAATATATAACCTAACTAATGTAACCTTCCCTCTCTATATCAATATGACCGTAGCCAGTTATATAGTATTTTTATAAATGAAAAAAAATTAGTTAAATACATTTTTTGTGGTATTTAATCCCACGTAAATTTTAACAATTTTTACTGCAAGGGAACAGAATAAAAAATCTAACTGTCCCAACCATGGGTCCTGGCTGGGACAGTAAGATTTTTTATTATTTTCCCTTACACTAAAAATTGGTAAAAATGAGTTAAGCTCAATTTAAAAATTAATGAATTAAATTATGAAATAATAATTTTAATATTAGATATTGATAAAGTGTTATAACTTATTTTAAATAAGCTTTTAAATATTAAAG
>KZ806970.1:744639-758781 GCA_000696205.2 Oncopeltus fasciatus
AAGGTATAACATAATATACAAAAGGAGAGTTTTTTGACCGTAGATATTATTATTAGATGATTTTAGTTGGGGTTCGGTCAAGGTAGATAAAAAAAAAAAATACAAATGTAACAAAAGTGTATTTTTTTAAAAAAAAGATTATCTGCCAACGTTTCGGCTTACATTGTAAGCCATCTTCAGGGCTATCATGAAGACGAGAGAAGACGTCCTGTCCCTAATTTCACATTTCCATTAGAGGGACAGGACGTCCTCTCTCGTCTTCATGATAGGCAGTCCTGAAGATGGCTTACAATGTTAGCCGAAATGTTGGCAGATAATCTTTTTTTTAAAAAAATACACTTTTGTTACATTTGTATTTTTTTTGGATCTACCTTGGCCGAACCCTAACTAAAATCATCTAATAATAATATCTACGGTCAAAAAACTCTCCATTTGAACAAATGTACAATGAAGTTTGCTTATTTAAAAAAAATTCTATGAAATATTTTTTAACATGATAACAATGTTTACACTTAATGGTGCTAAGTCAGGAGCTGAAACATACCGTTAGAAACTTGACTTCATAAAGCCGATTCGGGAGATTGCATTGCCCAAGTAAGTTTAAAAATATAAATATATAAATCTTGTAATAATAAATTAAAAAAAAAACTAAATTCTGTATATATGTAATTATATAAACATTTTGGCAAGTTGTGGAACATGGAATGTTCCAAAATTCTTTAATGTTATTGTCTAATTTGTCCAATGGGGAGGTAATTGATTTTTTTAAAAGCCCATCTACTCTTAAGGGTACATGGTTGATTTGCAGGAGCGATTGGGACGACCAGGGGGATCGTAACGAAAAGTGGAAAATGAGATGGATTAGGTCATTGACAAAAGAGATTCGTTATGAACGGTATGATTTGAAACATGTAAAGAGCATTTCCTATATTTAGAAGCACTGAGAATTAAGAGCATTGGATTCTGACCATATGAGATAGTTCTTCTTCCTACGCCTAGATAGATCTCGTCTTATAAAGTAACTTTGTTTCTAGCAGTAGATTGATTATATGTCTTCTTTGGTAAAGGAAATACCATATGTGAGCATTTTAACTCAATTTTGTACAGATGTGAAATGCTTTTGCTGTGTAATTGATTGGTATGGGGTGATGTAACGGCTAAATCGCCGGGAAAGATTCATAGACATCAAGATTCATTGGAAGTTCACAGAGTACAGAAGATAGGTCAACGCACACGCGTAGGGGATTGAGACTAAAAATATTAGCTTTAACGATTTTTTTATTATTAATAAATAATTTTTGTGTGTGTATGACTCTTTTGGCGCACAATTTTTGTTATTTCTTTTACTCTCTTTCTGTATTTAAGTTTTATTATATTTGTTTTTTTTAAACATTAAAAAGTGCATACATATATGTATTTAATATCTCCGTAATGGCATTGTTAATAAAACATATTGAACAATTGTCATGCATACCGATGCTAATTTTTTACAATTTTTTTTTGTTTATGTTTGATATCCATAACGGGAAGTGAGTCAGAAAATTATTTTTATTTCATAAATTATGTACAGAAGTTACTTGTTAAATACTTGCCGTAATTCAATCGATTTATGAAGACTACTAATCAAACTAAAGTAAGTTAAACATAATAACCTATAACATTAACATAGTTAGATTTGTAAAAGTTATTTCTGCAAAAAATTTTGAGAATCGTCAAAGCGCACAGCATCCAAATAAATTTTTGAATGGCCAATCAATTACTTTCAAGGAGACCATACACTGATGCAATTACCTTTTGTCTTATTCCTCTTATCAAAGTTCATATTGATTGATTTGGTTGAAAAACATATATAGAGTCTACATTGTTGGAATACAAGTCATATATGATATGATTTATCGCGACAATGCTAATGAAGTCATAGACGATCGCTTCATAACCAAATTAGAACTTCTCCAAATATATCAAAATCATGCGTCCTGGATCAGCCGTCATCTCAATAAGGTTTCCTAATTACTCAAAGTCCATATCAGAACAAGTAACCTGATCATTTTATTTCGAAGTCGGGAAGATATCCCTCGGTCCCAAAGAGACTCAAAAAGTCAACAAACTAAACCGTCTTAAGGTGGAGGACATGACATCACCAATACATATTTATGTTTGGAAAAATTAGAAAACCAAACAAAGTAACCATTTATTGATCAGTCAGACACACATATTTTGGAGGGAGTTGAATGCCGTTAATTGAATATTTAGGATATTCCTGTAGATTTAAGTTACTTCAGCTTGGGAGTGTCCATTTGTGTGTGCTGCAGCCATTGTTAGAGAGAAGGACTCTTTTCTTCAATGAAATGTGATTTTTGGCGACTCAACCAGTTTTTCATGAGACATGAGATATGGCTGTGTGAGTGGTAGTTCTAGTATTTGTTGTCAAAAGGAAGGTTGTAATTCCAAAGTCAAAGATGTATATTTGACGTCTCGCTTTGATTGAGTCGCTATGCGTTGAATTGTAAACCCCCACAAATATTGACCAAAAAGTGTGTGGGATATGCGACGATATGTTGGGAATTAAAAAAATAATTAACGAGAGGCCATTCAAAAAAAGTTTTTTTTTTTTTTTTTTAGAAGTAACATATGTGTTCTTTGTTGCGATTGATGAATTCCTGACAAGATGAAATTCAACTACGACATCTACTCCTTTAAACCATATGGTATCTGAGGTAGGGAAGTGAAATTAATTTTATCGAAATCGCTTATAATAGGGCCCTTTAAAAAGAATAAACAATCTTTTGGTAAACACACCCATTAGGTTTATAAAATTATTGCGTTTTTTGTTAGAACGCGTAGGAATTTAAAGATGAATCTAAACATTTTAAACTGAAATACCAATAAATACCTTAAATGTCTCCCAACCCTTATAAAAGTAAACAAATATGGAGAAGTGAAATAATAAGGTCCTAACAAGAGAAAACCCACTAAACAAATTAAGTTCTACATAGCGGAATTCATTATTCAAGCAGCTGGTTTTGGTGAACCCATTTAGAAACGCACCAAAAATACCTTTTCTATCGTTCAGAATATGTTGTATAATAAAATTGTAAAAACGGTGTTATTGATGTTAGTTGTTATGATTAAAGGCTATTGCATTTGTATTTTAGACAAGATTGTGGAGTTCTTCCGAGACATACCCTTTAATATACCCAACACTTTGAAATATCCTTTGATAAATCCTTTATATAACTTTGATACATCCAATACTTCGATATACATTTGATAAACCCTTTATATACATTTGATACATCCAATCCTTTATTATACATTTGATAAACCCTTTATATACCTTAGATATATCCTTTGATATACCGTTTGATATATCCTTTGATAAACCCCTTGATATATCCTTTGATAAACTCTTTATATAACTTTGATACATCCAATCCTTTGATATACCTTTGATAAACCCTTTATACAACTTTAATACATCCAATCCTTTGATATACCTTTGATAAACCCTTTATACAACTTTAATACATCCAATCCTTTGATATACCTTTGATAAACCCTTTATACAACTTTAATACATCCAATCCTTTGATATACATTTGATAAACCCTTTATATACCTTAGATATATCCTTTGATACATCCTTTGATAAACCCCTTGATATATCCTTTGATAAACCCTTTATATAACCTTGATACATCCAATCCTTTGATACGTCCAATCCTTTGATATACCTTAGATAAACCCTTTATATAACTTTGATACATCCAATCCTTTGATAAACCCTTTATACACCTTTTATATCCCCAATCCTTTGATATAAGTTCTTTCGAGAGGATTTAGTTAATAAGACCTATCCTCTGGAGAGTATATAATGGAACTATATCCAAGACTTATCCCTTGGAGGATATCTTCGAGCAGTAGAGAGACTTTGACGAGAGTGGAAGTGGAGCGACCTTCCGCTAGGCTGTAGAAGGAGGTAGGCTCCGAGGAGTCCGGTCCGGCTCATGAATGAAGCCCGGCCGGAGAGCGGCTAATAGCCCGAGGATTTATGAATGAGAACCAGTCCCCGGCGCTGTTTTTGCCGTGGAAACATCCTGTTCCCCCGCCACCAGCCCGAGGCCCGCGTAATGAATCATTAATAGTGGCGTGCGGCAGGCGGGTGGTGGGGGAAGTGGGCCAGGAACCGTTACCGCGCGCCGTGCGCACACTCACACGAGCAGCGGCCGAGCACCGAAGCCCTCCACTCCTCCTGGAACGGAACCTATTCATCCCGTCCTGGAGGAAGAGACGGAGGGACGCGTCTGTGTCGCTCATCCAACTTCTAAAAGCGTTTTAGTTTATTTCAGCGGTGTTTTCCACACCTAGATTTGAAAATAATGGAAGTTAATTTTAAAGATGCTAAAATAATGGGCAATAGAGCAATAATGGGTGGAAAGCTATAACGAAGAAGCAACATTTGCCAACAATTGCTCCAAAGTCCACACCATTAAAAGCTCATACATGTTACGGTCAATCCATGCTCCGTACCATATTAAAGAGCAAAATAATTTTGTATTGCATTTTTGAAATTTACTTAGCTAATAATACTCTATAGAAATAAGGGCAAAAGCAACTGAACCTTTCCAGGCTTAATCTGCAAAGCATTCAATGATAGCAGCGAAGAAAAAAATAAGTGCATTACAAAATTACAAATTACATGAAAACATGAATTAAGACAACGGAATAAAGGCATACTGAATAAAATTGATCAGCAGATGAAATAATTAAAGCATGTATTTAAAGCATTACAAAGATTCTAAAGATTGCGTCCACTTCAGACTGCTAACCAATTGAAAGGGTTACTTTCACTACCAATGAATATAGAGCTATCATACCTTCTATTATCCGTGTTCATTGGTTTCTCCAAACCATCTTCTGTTGGCGAGCGCTTTCGGACATTATCCATCCTCGTGGCCGAATACATGTGTTCCCTGTCACTGTCAGTAATCATCCACGAGGATGGATAATGTCCGAAAGCGCTCGCCAACAGAAGATGATTTGCAGAAACCAATGAAGACGGATAATAGAAGGTATGATAGTGCTACCAATTACTTTCTTGCAGAACCCTTCATAGATTTTGAAATAATATTTATTACATAAATTTTCTTAATGTGTACATTTATGTGTAATTATTTCTTCAGGCTATTATACACTGCTTTTCCAACGAATGTAAACAGAACCCAGGTGTTATTAATGGTATGGCCATATTCCAGAATTGTCATTTGGATTGGGGACAGGCGTCGAAACTCTTGGCCAATATCCTTTATATAAAATCCTGAGTAATCTTCATTTCGGATTCAATTAATGACGCTTAAAGGAATACGGTAGAAGCATCGATGGTACCTCATCATATCGTACGTAGGTTACGGAACTAACACTTTTTAGTGCAAGGGAACAGAATAAAAATCTAACTGTCCCAGCCAGAACTAGAACCTGGATCTCCTGCTATCCGGGCCGGTGCATTTACCAATTATGCTACCGTGGCCATTCTGATAAGTTATCAAATTCCCCGCATTAGTGTCGAGAGTCTAACCTCCGAGACAAACGAATATATCGTCTTATGCTCGGAGGAGCTGACATTGTCAAGCTGTTTAAATGACTCTCGTTATTTACTTTTAAATTTTAATATTCATTTGTTAGACTCTCAACACAAGTGCGGGGAATTTAATAACTTATCAGACTGGTCCCGGTAGCATAATTGGTAAATGCACCGGCTCTGATAGCAGGAGATATAGGTTCGTGTCCAGGCTGGGACAGTAAGATTTTGTATTCTGTTACCTTGCACTAATAATTAGTAAAATTTGCGTGGAATTAAATACCACAAAAAAAAAAGTTTAACACTTTTTAGCTTCGAATACATTCAGTGTGGAAAAATCCCGTCTAGAGAGGGATTTATTTGAAAATATTAGACTGGTTAACGCCATGAATGCTTCTCTAAAAAGAGGACCATTCCCTTAAGACACCAAAGGGGTTGCATAAAAGGTACCAAAACTCACAATACACGTAGAAGTCAAACACATGTGTAAGCACGAAAACACCCCTGTTTATTAGAGCGTTTGCTCTAGCGTTCTTCATTTTTAACATATAAAAACTAAAATCAATATTTCAGCCTATTTTTTTCCAGTTCGTTGGATGACTTAATCTGCTGAAATGGGTCAAGGGAAGGAGGGTGTATAGAGGAAGATCAAAATTTAATACTACAATACCTTTATTATGTAGCTTCCCCCTTTTCCCCTCCCGGATATCCTAGAGCCAGCCTTAGCCAATGTCACCTTTCACACTCTCTCCCCTTTCTGTAAGACCAATTAAGTATTTTACTTGTATACCCCTCTTTATGGAAACATTGGAAATCTACTAAGTTTTCGCAGTACTTCTTCTGAACTTATTATTTTAGTGCTGTTTTTGAAAGATGAGAGTATTTTAATCACGGAACCTGAAAATAAGTGGATAATACTCCTGCTTCTGTAAGGGAAAGAAGAAAAAAAGTTCTATATGCCCGAGCACATTGGACACTAAGTATTTTTCTTTAATTAAGCAAAGTCCACACAAATTAAGAGCACAAAAATTCTTTAAACTTATCTAGTAAAGTCTAAAAATAATAAAATATTGTTTTATGAAGAGAGGATTGTCAAGAATTTGTTCATGGTAGTTGAAGAAATAAAAACTAATTTGTAGTTAAAAAAGTTTTTATTTTAGCCAAAATTTTGGCCTGAATTTCAGGCTGAATATGAAAAAGAAACATAAAAAATAAAATAAAAATAAAAATGAATGAAAATATAAAAATGTGTGTAATATACTATATAAAATGGACTATATAAAACACTGAACATATTGGAAAGAAAAAAATATTAATAAAATTCATGAGAGTAAAATACCAAGTAAGGTGAGGGGGAGAGAGAGACTCGGACTCAACTGACTATGTTGGTATGTTATACTCTTATGAATTTTATTTTTATTTTTTTATTTCTAATATGTTCAGTTTTTTATATAGTCGATTACACACGATTTTATATTTTCATTCATTTTTCTTTGTTTGATTATCATATATAGACATGTTTCTATATTATTTATATGTTTCTCTGTCATATTCAGCCCTGATGAAGGACTGTAATTCTGGCCGAAAGGTTGGCAAATATAAAAATTTTTTGGTTACAAATAATTTTTTAATTGTTCAACTACCATGACCGAATTCCCGACAATCCTCTCTTCATAGAACATGACAGTCAGCAATTTATTCCATATTAAAATATTGTTTTATTATTTAAAAAGTTTGTATGGAGTAAATTGTTGACCGTCCAGTTCTATGAAGACAGTATTGTCAAGAATTCGATCATGGTAGTTGAACAATTAAAAAATTATTTGTAACCAAAAAAATCTTTTTAAAAGTTTGATTTGTGTAATTAAACAGTGAAATACCAAGGCTTCTTTCTAACCACAGATTTGTTAAAAATAACATAACTAATAATCATAACTATGATTACACAAGAATATAAATTATATTCTATTAACTTACGGTACATTTTAAGCATTTAAAAATAAATATAACAATAAACAATTAATGAGAGGGAATAGAATAAAAAAATCAATCTCTCCCAGCCAGGAATCGAACATGGATCTCCTGCTATCCGGGCCGGCGTGCTTAACCATTGCACCACCAGGACAAGCTAGATATCCTATTAAATTCCCACTACAATAGCGAGAGTTTAACCCACGAGAAAGACGAGAACATCCTCTTAAGATTGCTGGTTAAGCACGCCGGCCCGAATAGCAGGAGATCCAGGTTCGATTCCTGGCTGGGACAGATTTTTTTTTTTTTTCTATTCCCTCACATTAATTGTTTAAAATTTACGTGAGATAATAAACCACAACCAAATAAATATTTATAAAGAATAAATATAACAATGTTTACCGGATGTGAACACTAACCAACGGACGTAAGGTAAATAATTTTGAAGACTAGTTTTTAGTACAGACATTTGCTGTAGAAATAAATAACTTTAGTCATATAAATATTTATTGTGCACAATAGATTCTTTCGACCAATAATTCAAACCTTTTCTTCTGAAATGCAAGGGAAAAGTGAGGCCGTATCTAGAAAGGTATATGTTTAATACTTCCAAGATGGCAAACCACCAACATAATGGAAGCAATGAATTCCGGAGAGGGCAAATGGAGTGAGATAAGGGAGGATGCTTTGTCCTGAATTTAGATAAGGAGCGAGGCAGAGGGGCGGCTACCCCTACTAAGCAGGAACGCACTTCTGCCATATCCTGGACAAGATTTACATTAATTGGATACAGCAGAGGCAGAATGGAAACTGACCCCCGCACAGCCATTCCTTCTCTCTTCTCGAGGCGATAAAACCAGAGACCCCACCAATTATATACAATTAGAACAATCGCCGGAAGCCGACACTTCTACCTCGGCTAAGTAAGGCCAAGGGGTTTCCCGAGGGGCGTAACTAAATATAAATAACATGGATTTGTAATTGTCACTTCTTACAACTCCTGAGCAAAATGGACTCCAGCTTAGGAGGAACATTTAGTACAATCTCTTGGATATCCTTCAGACCATACGGTTAGAACACGCTTTTATATGGCAAATTTATAAATAAAATAACAAACAACTTTTGCCCAAATTTCAAACCCTAGTTACTGATTCAAAGATTATTAAATGCGATATATACAATATAATTGATATTCATTTCTTTATAAAATCAATTGATTTTAATTGTATTATTAATACACTATATTATTAATATAACTAACTAAAATTAATTTACAAGGAGAGTTTTTTTTACCGTAGGTATCATTATGAGATGATTTTTTTGGGGGTTCGGTCAAGGTAGATCCAAAAAAATACAAATTTAAAAGAAAAGTGTATTTAAAAAAAGAATTATCATGAAGACGAGAGGGGACGTCCTGTCCATAAGTTCACATTTCCATGGCTTACAATGTAAACCGAAACGTCGGCAGATCATTAAACAAAAAAATACACTTTTTTTTATAAATATTTTTTTGGATCTACCTTAACCGAACCCCAACAAAAATCATATAATGAAAATAATTAATTTTAATTAATGCTAGAACTTAACAAAATAATATACTTCAATATAAATGCATTAGTTATAAGTAATCTATGGATTATATATAGATAAATACAATCATATTTAATGTACAAATAATATAAAATGAATTAAAAATAAGAAAAATTTATATGAAGCCCAAAAACCGTTAAAAAAGGGATTTTTAAAAGGATAAACAAGTTTACTTGTATAGAATATTTCTAATGGCCAGGACAAAGGAGAAGTTGCTTCATTAATAAACATATAGGACNAGTATATTTTTGAAAGATACTGGCTACTTTTTCTTGTGCAAAGTACGCTGCTTTTCACCAAATTCCACAATCTTTTCGGCGACCGGGAGACCTTTCCTCTTCCTCACCGAGTTCATGTATTCGGTGGCTTTGTTGGCGAAGTCAGACTTCTCCCCGAAATGAGCTATTTCCTCTTCGGTCTTCGGCTTCCAAAATGGATCAATGTCTATCACCTACAACATGTGATGAGATTATTTACTGCAATATATATATATATACATATGTAAAACCCTCGTGATTGTGGAAAACAGAGATTACAAAAAGAAAAAATCTGACGTTATACCAAGAGACAATCAAGGGATTTCCCAACAAATCAAAGAACTTATTTAACTGAGGATGGCTGCCTCAAGTTGCAGAAAAATTGGATGTGGACTAACCACAAGAGGAATCACTTGCGAATACTGCAAAAAGAAAAAAAAATGCAAAGAATTTTCGGCAATCTTCTCTACACGAAAGGCGGAAGTATCAAAGGAAGGCAATGTTCAGTGGAGCATAGTTCCGGCAGAAATTGTGCTGACGAAACTATTCGTCCCCAGCAAAATTAGATTTTTGAGAACGTAGTCAAGGATTGGTGATTGAAATGTCGACGGGATACATTGATTGCGTCCGACTGAAAAAGAAAGTTAATACCACAAGAGATTTGGTCTGTTCTCAAGAGAATGGCCCAAAAGAGTGTTGTTTTGGTCTTGACCTTGCTCAGATATCACTAGAGGTAAGGTTATTCCGATTCACGAGGAGGTAATTCCAGCGTGATCTTGATAGATAACGGAAATCTAACTTGCTTTCACCCGACAATAGAACTTCCTCTCTACTCCTACTTCCTGTACTCAGAGAGAGAGAGAGAGAGAGAGAGAGAGTGAGTGAGAGAAGAGAAATATCAGACAAAGGAATATATAACTGCACCGGACATTATATTTGGTAACAATTCGCTGAAACCAGAGAAAGAAAGAACCTCAATATGAGTTTATTTCAGACCATTTAGAAATACTTTTACGAACCTTCAACATGGAAAACTAACCAATTTCTAATAGTTTGGTGAAAAGTGTGTCAATTTAGGTCTTTTTTAGCTATAACTTCGAACTATCTTACAATATTAACAAGCAATTAGGAATGTATGATACTATCGCAATAGTACGCGCTAAAAATATATTATTAATATAACTAATTTTGTTTGGATTTAGTCTAAAAAATAATCTATAAGAAGGAAGAGAGTCTCTTAGATTAGGGTAACAAAATCATGACTCATGGTCTAGTTACTCTGAACTAAGAGACTCTCTTTCCGTCCATCATCCCCGTAGCCCTGATGAAGACCTAAAATTCAGGCCGAAACGTAGGCAACAATAAAAACTTTACGGTTTACAAATTACTTCTTATTATTGTTAACCCCAAGACCGATTTTCCTACAAATCTTTCCTCATAATGTTTATGAGAGCCCAAATGTAATGTATTTAATGATAAAGGAATGTAATATTAATAATTTTATTAAAATATTGCTTAATTTATTACATACTGTAAAATAAGCTACATTTTAGAATTTGCTAACTAAGTTGATCTATTGGTTGTGAATACAATAGCATGGGGGAGAAAACGGCTAGAGTCATAATATAGAGAGCATAAAAAAGTAAAAATTAAAATATTAATGTATTATATACTAATAATAGACAATAAAATAAAATCACAAAAAATATATATATCGCATAGGAAAGAGCCCATTCCCACTCCCAGTAATTTCAGGCGTCAAGGCCCAATAGGTCTTTGGTTCCAATAGGTCCGTTCTAGTCGCTGTGCTGGATTGTAAGGATTTGAGAACGACGACAGGGATTAGACCTAAAGAGGAAAAAAGTTTACTGTGGAAGACTGTGGAGATAAGGTCTTGGATGAAAGGGATATTAAAGTCGTGATGAAGGGCAGAGTTGGATTGCATAAAATTATTGGAGCGTTTGCAATTATTCTTAGAACTTTGGATTGAAAGGATTGTATTCCGTTGATAGGGGGCGCCGGGATAGCTCAGGGGATCCGTACGGGTCTCGCAATCCTGTCGCCGCGGGTTCAAATCCCGCCCAGGTCAATCTTTTATTTATAATATAGAAGCTTGTCCTGAGCCATGGGTGTTTAAAAAGGGTGGCAACCTGTAGATAGCCCCTCCCTCCAATGACCCTAAGTGNAAAAAAAAAAAAAAAAAAAAAAAAAAAAAAAAAAAAAAAAAAAAAAAAAAAAAAAAAAAAAATATTCCGTTGATATTGGAAGGCTTAGCTGTGAGCGCCTGCATTAAAAGTCTGTTGCGTCTGTTGAGTTCTTGTCGTTTAAGTACTATATTGTTGTACCACTGCTGAATAAATAATAATAATATTTTAAAACCTGGAAAAAGAGTTAACTTACCTTCTGAATTCCTAGTTTCAGCTTTCAGAAATGGTTATGGTGGGAGAAGACAGAGAATGACAATGACTGACCGATATTTTGTCAATAAAATAATATAGTTCGAGGTTCGTTTGCCGTCGAGTACTATACTTGAGAAATTAGTCATGGTTTCGGCCAGGATCAGAAAAATAAAATACTCTAAAATTATTGGGTAATTATTTTATTATTACCAATGTTTCGACTTGACTGGTCCGAGGGAGGTTTATGGTCACGTCTCAGAGTGCAGTACTAAACTGAGTTAATACAAGAAACTATTAGTTATATTAATAATAATTAGTAATACAAGAAACTGCAAGGGAGTTGGAATATAAAAATTTTACTACTTCAGCCGAAACTCGAACCCGGATCTCCTGCTTTCCGGGAAAGTATGCCGACTTCTACACCACCCAAGCAGTTAGATAATCTCTCCAACTTCCCGCACTTTACTCCGAGTCTAAACCCCAGAGCAAGACGAATATATCGTCTTATGCTCGAAGGAGCTAACATTGTCGCTATTTGTTAAACTCTCGTTTTTTTTTTCCTTTATATTTCTTTTTTATATAATGACTTTAGTTATGGTATTTAATCTCACGTAAATTTTATACAAGAATACCAAAGCTAAAGTTATTATTTAAACTGAGTTTAGTTCGAAACGTCGGTAATAATAAAATAATTTCCCAACGAAATTGGAGTGTTTTATTTTTCTGATCCCGGCCAAAACCCAGACTAATTTCTCCAGCAGAATATAATATAAAAATTTAATATTAAAAAAAAATAATGAAGGATTTTAAGAAAGTTACTTTTGCCTGACTGCATCACTTCCTCTTAGTTAGATAGAATTAATGGATGAACATGTGTTTGATTATTAATATTAAAAACGATTTATATTTAACACATAAGCAATTATGATAGATGAACATGATGTTCGATTTTAGGAAGCTTTCTATCTGGAGACTTGGTTCGGAAACCGAAAAAAAAAAACTCCAAGGTTATATCACTTAAAGCATGTGTAATTCGGGCGGGAAAATAAGTTCTCCCACGAGGTCTTCAAAAACCACAAGTAAACACTTTGGAGTAGAAATGTTACATATTAGGTAAAAATAACAATAATAGGAAAACGGAAGGCAAAATATAAACTTAAAAAGTAAAATAATAAAATGAAACGATATTTAAAAATAGTTAAAATATTTTATTCGATAAAAATACAACATTTGCAGTTATACATTTTAAACATTATAAAAACATATAACAAGTATATTTTTGAAAGATACTGGCTACTTTTTCTTGTGCAAAGTACGCTGCTTTTCACCAAATTCCACAATCTTTTCGGCGACCGGGAGACCTTTCCTCTTCCTCACCGAGTTCATGTATTCGGTGGCTTTGTTGGCGAAGTCAGACTTCTCCCCGAAATGAGCTATTTCCTCTTCGGTCTTCGGCTTCCAAAATGGATCAATGTCTATCACCTACAACATGTGATGAGATTATTTACTGCAGAAATCATGTGTGTCCGGACATAACAGTTTTGGACTTGTCAAGAGGGACAGACAACAAAAACAAAAAAAAGTTTATGTGAAAGCCAGAACAAGAATTTTCTGCTATCTTAAATACTAACTGTAAGAAAATCGGAATTCATATCTATATATCCATAGGTAATGGATCTTATGAGATATGCTCCACTGAAAAATTATCATAGATAAGAAAGGTCATTATACATGGTATTAGAATAAATATATTGCCTGGTAAATAATCTAAAAGGTTATTTTCACTACAAATGAATATAGAACTGACATACCTTCTATTACCCGTCTTCATTGGTTTCTGCCTCATCGCCGACAAAGCGACCGTTACAGCTAAACGACTCTTTTACCTGACGCATCCGACCGACCCACAGAATATAAACGAAGTTGAATACAGACAGTGACAATGAACGCATGTATTCGGCCAGAAGATGGACAATGTCCGAAAGCGCTAGCCAACAGAAGATGGTTTGCAGAAACCGATGAAGACGGATAAGTAGAAGGTATGATAGTTAAATATATTGGTAAATATTTTATTTTGGTTGTGGTTTTTTTTTTTTCCCACGTAAATTATAAACAATTCATGAGAGGGAACAGAATAAAAAAATCTATCTGTCCTCGCCAGGAATCGAACCTGGATCTCCTGCTATCCGGGCCGGTATGCTGACCGTTACACCACAAGGACCAGCTAGATATCTTATTAAATTCCCTCTACATTAGCGAGAGCCTAACTTACGAGAAAGACGAGAACTTCGTCTTAAACTCGAAGTAGCTGACATTGTCATACATGTTCTCTTTTCACGTCATTTAC
>KZ806970.1:762064-792589 GCA_000696205.2 Oncopeltus fasciatus
AAAAAAAAAAAAAAAAAAAAAAAAAAAAAAAAAAAAAAAAAAAAAAAAAAAAAAAAAAAAAAAAGACCTATTACTTCATGTGATGTATGGAATTACTAACAAAACCTATTACCTCTCCCCCCCACTCCCACCCCCCAAAAATCAGGAGATAAAACTATTAATCTTTAATATTTCAATTGGCTGGATTAAGGTAGCAATTAAATATCCTGGAGTATATAAGATATTTGCTCCTGGCCATTTACACAAATAGTGCCAGAGAGAAAGACAATACATTTGTATGTATGAAAATGTATTTTAATCATCAGACAGTAGTTTTACCTGTGACATTGGGACAAGAAAAATGAAGCCACCTTTAGTTCTTCAAGCGACTGAGAAAGTACCATCCTTTGAGGATATTTCTTTTCGTTCATAAACAGGCAGCCATTTCTTTTATTTTTATTTTATGTACATGTACAATTTTTTATTTAATGTGCCTCCTCGTCGTTGAAAGAGAGGACGGATGGAGTGTTCCAGATGATCTATCATAACAAAACAGGCAACTAAAAATGTTTAGAGCAGCTATTGATAAGAAAGATAAAGGGAGGTTTGAGCGCGTGCGTGATACAATGCCTTTCTTTTTTCCCCTGGACACACCTGGTTAACCGGTAATGTATGTTAGCCACGCTATGGCCGGCTCTCGGAAATTGAGTCGTCTTAAAAAATGACGAGTCCAGGAACGATGAACTCGAGCAATCTGATTGGTGCCACGCTCCGATAACAACTAATTCCTAGGGGTTTCTTTTAATTTACGACCAGTCATTGTTTTACTACTTTTTATTATTAGTAATAATAATAATAATAANCAGTATGATGGACTTTTAATATGTAGCAACAATAAATTAAAAATCTAAAAAGCCAAACAATTTATTTGCAAATAAATGATAAAAAGAACCAGGATCAATTATACTAACAATATTAGCGGATGTTCTAACTTTAAACTTAACCATTAGACAATATATAAGATTAAAGGATTTGATCAGAAGCACTAATATCTGCGATGAGCTGATATCATCCATCAGCACTAAATAGCCATTTGTGATATACCTTAGAAGAAATACATGATAAAGAGAAAGAGGATGATGTTTATGAAGGTTGAACTGAACTGTAATGATGCTAATGTTGGCAGCCTACTGCTCAAATAATTAGATGGAACACATAGCTACTAAACAATTTTTTTTTTTTTGTTAAGGATTAAGAACAGGGGAAACTTTCTAAGGAGAACAGTAACCATTTTGACAGATAATACTAAAGGAACTAGTCAACAGTGTTATATATATATATATATATATATATCATAAAACAAAAACTTTCAGGCGGGAATGGCAAAACACAAAAAAAAAGTCTACATGTTGGGTTGTCATACTTACCTCACGAAATTGAGTATGAGTTTCGGCGTATTATAGTTTATTACATTTTTTTTTTAATATTGTAGATATTGTCTTATAATATTAAGACACTTAGGATATAGAGAGTAATGAAATTATTATTATTCACAAGAATTAAAAATTAATTAGTTGTTAAATTGCACTGTAAAACCTAGTTTTAATTAAGACTCTTATTGTCATCATAAGTAAGATTCTTATCTTGTATACAGATGACTTAACATTCTTGAAAAATAACTAAAACTCCTTAAATGTTCAAACTTTACAGTAAAGTAATACATAATCTAGTATTAAACTATAAATTATAACTTTTAAGTTTAAAAGGAAAGTTCTTTGACTGTAGAGATTATTAGTAGATGTTTTTTGTTGGAGTTCGGTCAAGGTTGATATAAAATATAGAATTTAAAATGTACACATTTGTTAAAATTATATTTTTAGGATCAACCTTGACCGATCCCCAACTAAAATAATCTAATAATAATATCTACGGTCAAAAAACTCTCCATTAGAAGAAATAAGTCTGTACGTCTGTCTGTCTCCTCGGGGTATTTTCCACTTCCGCCCGTTTACCTGCCAATAAGGAAATAGCTGTTTTGGTAGAGATACACTTTTTAGCGACCTCTTAGGTAGGACGTAACCTCTCCTTAAATAAGAAAGTAATTGAGGCTAATGACAGTTATTTTTGCTGGGTGCTGGGGGGAAGACTCCCCCCCAAATAACCGGTTCACATTTTGACCTTTTCCCGGGAAAATGTAGGCGCCAGCGTGGTGCACCGTCATTAGTTGGGTGACTGGGCGCGCGCCCTGTCCCCACCGCGCCCTAATAACAGCCAATAAACATGGGTGCTCTCGTCGCAGTTAACATTTTTGTTTTTGTCCACGAGGGCCTGTGCTATCTCTCCCCAATGATAGTCTTCCCTCCCGAGTATATAGGAGTCAATTTGTTCTGATGTGGGTTTTCATTTACTTACTCGACACTGATTGCCACACACCCGGCACACTTATCCCCTAATGCCATCTCCTGCAGTTTCTTACTCGCTGCAAAGGTCGTCATTTGAGGGCCACTCCCGCTAGACACTAATGGAGTAACATTCTATATGGAACTGGTCAATAAAGAAAAGAATTTCCGCTTGACACTTAACATTTCCTTCCTTTTAGCCAATTCCAAAGGTTCTTTTCTGCAATATATATATATATAGTAATCAAGAACAGGTGAGATAGAGAGTGCAGGGCACACACAGGAAGAAAAAATCACAAAGAGTAAAATTTTAGGGGATCTCTTGCCCCTCGTCGGTGAGGAGTGAAGAGTTAAAATTGATAACTGTGATATATACTTAGTTGATTTTAGTTGGGGTTCGGTCAAGGTAGATCCAAAAAACACAACTTTAACAAAATGTATTTTTTAATAAAGGATTATCTGCCAACGTTTCGGCTTACATTGTAAGCCATCTTCAGGGCTATCATGAAGATGAGAGAGGACGTCCGGTCCCTAAGTTCACATTTCCATGACTAAATGTGAACTTAGTCACATTTTGTCATGGAAATCATGGAAATGGAAAAAACATTTCTTCAGTCATGGAAAAGATGAAAAATTATTTTAAAAATACATTTTTTTAAATTTGTGTTTTTTTTGGATCTACCTTGACCGAAGCCCAACTAAAATCATCTAACAATAATATCTACGGTCAACAAACTCTCCTTTGTGATACATACTTTTTTATTTGATTAAAGACAGAATTTAGTGATTGTAATGTGTGTATAATGTAATTTTATTACAATTTTGTTCAGAATTATATTTTCACCAATATCGCCGGTTAAGGAAGAAATGTACAAATATAATAAGGATGGGTTGGCGCTTCCCCCACTACTCTACTTTCCCAGCCAATCTAGAGCAAACATAAGAGCTCTTTATCTTTACGTCCATTGTTATCTTCGGCTTGTTAATCCTTTTTATTTTTACTAAATCTTCTTTACATTGACCCTACACGGGAAACTCTTCCTAGATTACGCAGCACCTGCGTAATTGACATTTTCTATTATAGTATTATATTATAATAGATTATTATCTATTATACATATATATAGGGAGGGTTAGTGTCAGCTGATTGCGCTATTTGAATAATACCAATGTCCATGGAGAAGCAGACAGGAGAATTGTCCCCTCCACTTCCCTGTATAACTGTATCCCTTCATTGCTACGAGGTATTTGTGCGTGCAAATCTGATTGTTCACTTTAACGTGTGAATTTAAGGCTCTTTCATAGTTTTCCTGTGAATGTGGGAATCTAATTTTCCTACTCACTTATCACGGATCGGTAAGTGCGTATACAACGCCTGTCTTTCCGTTAGGAATCTTTGTAATTTATTTTTAAATATTAATTTAGTTATGGTTTATTATCCCAAATACATTTTAAACAATTAGTGCGAGGGAACAGAATAAAAAATGTATCTGTCCCAGCCATTACTCGAATCAGGATCTCCTGCTTTCCGGGCCGGTTTGCTACCACTTGCACCACCGGGACAAGCCCTCGCATTAATTGTTTAAAATGTACGTGGGATAATACACCACAACTAAATTAATATTATAAATGAATAAAAAAGTAAATAATGAAGAGTCGGTAAATAGCTAGACAATGTCAGCTCCTTCGAGCATAAGGCGATATATTTGTCTTTCTCGTAGGTTAAGCTCTCGCTAGTGTGTTGGGAATTTAATAAGTTACCTGGCTCGTCCCGGTGTTGCAATGGAAGCATACCGGCCCGGAAAGCAGGAGATCCAGGTTCGAGTCCTGGCTGGGACAGTTAGATTTTTTATTCTATTCCCTCGCATTAATTGTTTATAATTTATTTTATTTTATGAGGAGAGGATTTGTCAGGAATTCGGTCTTGATAGGTGAAGAATTAAAAACTAATTTGTAACACAAAAGTAAAGTGTACCCCCAAATTATTTTGTTTTATTTCCTCTCCTTCATTAGTTCAAGGCAGCGGCGGATATACCGCGCAACCATGAATGCTGACTGGTGACGGGTTCCTTCTCCATGATCGATTTCCTTTGGCCGGACTTCGATCACCCATGCCTCTTCAAGACAATTGAGCAGCTAGCTCATCGAGCGTGGCGGGGAGATCTCGTACGCTGCGTCTTAAGTCTTTCTGCAATAGGCCACTAAGGGAGCAGTGAGCGGCCCAACCTTATCTCTTATCATTGTGGGATGGCCGAGACCTCTGTGGAATTCTTATCAGCTTCTTCTGGATTCAGTTTTGCCGAACATAATCCTCATCAATAGACTTCCTCCAAGATCCAGTGAATAGATGCGAAACGCTACTTCTTTTTCGAATTTCCGAACAACAGTGAAAATACAAATGAAAAATAAATGGATTCCATTTTGAATTATCAATAAAAATAATTAGGTCTTCTCCGTTTATAGACGAATCTACTGTTTGGATTGGCACGAAAAATGGGTCATCAATTGTTAAAGTGTTAATCTGTTAACAAAAGTGTTAAAGTGTTAACTGAAACTCGTTAGTTAACATGTGTAGAGGCAACATGAAAAAAGTAAGTATAAAAACTCTAATTATATTATTGATAGCCTATATAATAACTTTCCCAGGTTTTTACAATGGTCTGATTTTGACTGATTAGTTAGAGATTAAATCGTAATATCTTTGATGTTAATTTGTCGCTTAATGTAGAATTAAGTCTAGAAAGATTTGTAAAAGGAAAGATTACTCCGACAAAGTTATTTAAGAATGGTCCTTTTGGTATTGTGCAGGCCCTTCTCTTCCAAAAAATAGGGATACCAAATTCTGTATTCTGTCTAAGATCGTTTTGTGAGCAGTAACCGTATTGGTAATTAACTTAAATCTAATTAGGTTGAGGGAGAGTTGAGAAAGAGTCAAGTTGAATTCCCCCACTATTTCGGTAATTATACTACAGAACATGATTGTTTTATATGACACTTATATTCTTTGTCATCATCAAAAACGTGTAGTAAGTAAATGTAAATAAATCATTTAAATAAGGTATCTATAAATATAAATGTTATTACATCAACCGAGTCACTGGAGGACACATATTTACTAAGTGAATTCTTTAATGATATATCTTTGAATGTCATGGTAACCACCTTAACAATTTTTTTTCGATTTTCTGTCGATAAACCATTAAAAAAGTTATTTATAAAGATTCGTTCAGTTTGAGCATTAATTACAACTGTTAAACAACTAAATACAACTTCTAGATTCATGAAATCTGAACAATGAATTTTGCTGATTTATGTAAGATCGACATCATTCATCATAATGGGTATACAATTTTTTATGCATTAATATATATATTACATCAATTAAACTATTAAAAAATTATCCAGTTATATTGAATTTTAATGTAAATAATATCAGTGTTGACCCATTTCAAAGTAATCAAATAATTTTGTTAATTTACTTATAATATATAGAAATATATAATACGATATATATTATATCACGCTCTTATGAGAGAACTGAAATTGTACACATAATGTCCTCAAGGGCAAACAAATATTTTCCCTCCAACTCTAAGTTTGCTTTTTTAGGCCTCATTTCTGTATGTTCACACTTTTTTTTTTAGGCTTAATTTGTGAAAGCTCTGAGTTCACACCTTTCAGCATAAATTTGTGCTTAGTTACCACAAAACCATAACCATACACTCCCTGTTAGTTTCACTCAGTCCAACTTATCTTTAATTTCAACTATATTTAGAACTTTTCTTGTTTAACTCTTGTAGGATAATATAATAATATTATACCATCCTTATCCACGACAATCACTCCTTCGTATGGAAATACTAATTTATAATAAATAAATAACTGCTCTGATAGTAATAATTTTTTTTATATATAGCTCAAAGCTTCATTTTGATTTCAATAAGGAGGCATTATAAAAAAAAAAAAAAAAAAAAAAAAAAAAAAAAAAAAAAAANTAATTATTATATTATATTAATGTGGTTGGTGGTTGGTTTTCCGTAGAGTATGCTGGAAAAATTAGTTTAGGCCAGGATCAGAAAAAAAAAAAAAATTCAAATTATTAGATAATTATTTTATTATTGCCAATGTTTCGGCATAAGTTGTAAGTCATCATCAGGGCGATAGATTCTGACTATAAACCTCCCTCGGAGATCTCTCCAGACATCATTATCGCCCAGATGATGACTTACAAGTTAAGTCGAAACGTTGGCAATATTAAAATGCTTACTCAACAACTATATTTTATTTTTCTGATCCTGACCGATTCCCTGAATAATTACTCCAGCACTATATCAATAGTAATTTAACATCAACAATACTATCAAATATATCGACAACTGAAATTAGTCGATCTTATCATATCGACTAAGGTTCGATTAGACACCGTTCTCAGTTACCATATATATACTGTTGTTAAGTTGGAGCAGGCAGGACGTGGGAGGCAAGAATCCAGAGCTAGAATTTTCAGGAATTTCGCAGGAATCAAGGACAAGTAGAAGGTCATCGACATATTTTCAAAGACTTCCTCGCTAAAAATAGACAGCATCAAACCAGTTACATATTCTATATGTAAATAATATATTAAAATCGCCATATGAAACAATTATTAAAGATATTCAAAATTATTTATAACCTGTTTTTTGACCGATTTACTTCCAGTTTCCTATTTATAGAAATAGAATGCATTAAAAGCCCCAAGGACCGTTCAAAAGTGGACGTCATTTAAAAATAAAATAAAATAAAAAATACCTCCTGAACTCATTCGATTTTAAGAATTTTTTTTTTTTCATTTTATAGGAGAAGGGAAGGGATTTATTTGAAATTTGAGTTTTTTTTTTAGTTTAAGGTCGAATTGGGCTGTACAAGATGAAAAATTTTCTATTTTATAATTTTTTTTTGTGGTATTTAATCCCACGGAAATTTTACTAATTTTTAGTGCAAGGGAACAGAATAAAAAATCTAACTGTCCCAGCCAGGACTAGAACCTAGATCTCCTGCTATCCGGGCCGGTGCATTTACCAATTATGCTACCGGGACCAGTCTGATAAGTTATTAAATTTCTAAATATTTTTATTTTGGTTGTGGTTTTTTATCCCACGTAAATTATAAACAATTCATGAGAGGGAACAGAATAAAAAATCTATCTGTCCTCTCCAGGAATCGAACCTGGATCTCCTGCTATCCGGGCCTGGTATGCTAATACCATACCTGGATCTCCTAGCATACCAGGCCCGGATAGCAGGAGATCCAGGTTCGATTCCTGGCGAGGACAGATAGATTTTTTATTCTGTTCCCTCTCATGAATTGTTATTAAATTGCCCGCACTAGTGTCGAGAGTCCAGGTTAATGCACCGGCCCGGATAGCAGGAGATCAAGGTTCGAGTCCTGGCTGGGACAGTTGGATTTTTTATTCTGTTCCCTTGCACTAAAATTAGAAAAATTTTCTATTTTTTCGAATATCATCGATAATTTCCGTTTATATAAACTGTCTATAATTAACTACAATAGTAATAACTAAACTATATTAAGCGTCCAGATCTTTCTTGTTGTTTTCATTCTCGTTCTGAGTGACTAGAGGCGCGTTATTTTCTCGGATTTTAAAATAAATCTATGTTATACTTGAGTTTTAAGCGAATTTTAGTCTTCATGTGATGAGGTAGATAGGAGTGAGTGTTCCTATCAACGCGCTAAAGGCCTCACTTTTCAGTTTGTCTTAGTGAAATTAAGCCTCATTGTCAATAAGCACATTTACTTCTTTAGTATATAGATGTTAATTAGCTGTAAGCTAATATTTATATATCCTATTATATATTTATTTATTTGTCAGCGAGGGCAGCAGATACGATTTTTAACTTTCATTAGTAGGTCTACTTATTATTTACAACAAATTAACTTTAATTTATCTTTGTTGTAAATTAATATTGACCCGCAACCGATAACAGTACATTATTTACTTACACGACATCCGTACAAGCCAAGATACATTCGAAGCTTGTTTCGCGACAGACAAAAACGTACGTAAGAACCATGTCCACGTATATCACATTCTACAGCAACACCATAATAATCCACTCAAGGCTGGTGTAACCTCTAGAAAAATAAAATCAGATCATACAAAATTGCGTCACAGAGCATTCACGCTGTGACGAAATACTTTCCAGAGCCAGTTCACCTTGGCAGTAACCAAATCTACAAGGAATTTTGGCAAGGAGTTTGACATGGGATCCAAGAAGCAGAGAGCTTACACAGAACCATCTAGATGGCAACTGATCCTTGGAGGTTGAGTGCACCACCGGGTGGGCTTTTACTCTCACTAAAGTCGTTTTAAATGCCGCCAATCGCACTATTTACTGGTGGTGCCTTAAGGCACTGGTATAGGTTCAACTATGTAAAGACAAATTAAGTTATGTCATTGATTCGGTGGCGGAAGGATCTACTTTACCAGTGTAATTAATCCAAAGAAGAAAGTACAATTTCCTGAAAGTGGTCATCAAAAGACAGGAAGTTAGTAGAGTGAAATAAAGTTTATTTAAAATAACATTGTTATGTAATGACCCTTAGCTCGTTTTATACCGCAATTAAATAAGCAATTTCTGATAATATTTTTTTAAATAAAAATTACAAATATAAAAAACAAGGAAAAAATATAACTTAAATGGGACTCTAGACGAAATTCTATTAGATGATTATGAAGTCATCGACTCTGTAATGAACTTTCTGAAAGAGGGCAGGCTATTAAATCTTATCTAGATGCATTTTCAGTATGATTCTTTTCCATTCTTACTCAATTTTTTCTTTCTTATAAATTTCATATATTCCTAGTACAAAGAAATTACTATCTACATCCACATAATAACTATTCGCATTAACAATTCATTATAACTCACCATGACTAAGAAATTCTTCTTCTTGAAAATATCTTCCCGCTTCTAATAATATATCCCTGGCGTTAATGACCAAATGTTGACACGCCATTAAAAAAAAAAAAAAAATTGCAGAAAACAAGCAAAATGTTAGAACTTTAATGAGTTAAAAAAAATCTAATAAAGATGCAAATGTTCAATTAATCAACTAATTCTGAAATCTTAAACACAAAAATTGATAAGGGTATAACATTTCGAATACTCGGTCGTTATCTATTAATTACTTTATCCAAGATATGTATCATACTCTCCAAAAAAATGTAATTCATGAGTCAAACACTCAAGAATCTTGGGTTACGACCCCTCCAGGTATTCCATCCGCCTCACCGATAATATTACTCAATATAAAAAATGCAAAAAATCATAAAATATCTTAACTTTCGTGAATTTCAGGATAATCTAATTGAGGAGTAAAAGATGGGAAGAAGAACAAGACCAGTATGAAACACAAAAATGTAGATATTATTATTTTTTTATGATATTTAATCCCACGTAAATTTTAACAATTTTTAGTGCAAGGGAAAATGCACCGGCGCGGATAGCAGGAGATCCAGGTTTGAGTCCTGGCTGGGACAGTTAGATTTTTTATTCTGTTCCCTTGCACTAAAAATTGTCTATAAAAAGTTGTGTTTGGGGGAAAATCGGAATTAATAATTTAAAATATGAATATACACAAAATTCACTTTGAGGAATGCAGCTCAAGTTTCCCCATGTTAACTATTTTTTTCCTCTCTTGGCTGGTAGCCACACACCTTGAGAGGATGTCATATTTTTACATATTGTTCCAAGGGTAAAAGTAATACCGGGAAATTCGGGGTCCCAGCAGGAAATGACGAAATGGGGAGCGGAAAAGAGTATGGCGCGTGCTACGAGAAGTAGGACTATAGTGTTGTCGGAGAAGGGGGTGCGGTTAAGCGAGAGGAAGTGGGAGATTCAGAGTAAACAAACAAAAAAAAAAAAAAAAAAAATAGAAATACGAAAGGAAAAGAGACAAAAAAAAAACTAAGCGGAGAATATCCATGTAGAGAAGAGGAGGAAATGATGTGAAAGGGAAGTGGTGGATGAACAGTATGACTGCCGTAGGAGATGGTAGAACTGGTTCCACAAGGCAAGGGTTCCAAGTGGGGAGACGTCCGGTAAACATCTATGGTACTGCAGTGTATTTCCATACAAAGAGACACATTTCATCACTGCCGTCTAAATACTTGGAGAATGTTAGAAGTTTTGCATTGTTAGGTTATGTAATCAATCGTGAGCTCATCAATATCCAGTTTTGCGATAAAGCCATTACACTTCAATGGTAAATGGGTCACACTTAAGAAAAATACTTAAAAACCATAGTAAATGTATAATAGAATGGCATATATGAATTATAGTATAATCTGATACACCTCAACAGTCTGTCAACATTGTTTTCTTTCACAACATTATTATTAGACTGATTTATTGTCAATAACTATTATACTACATTAACTATAGTTTTTATTTATTGTCGTATTTCCAGTGGTTTTTCTATAAATGGATGCTTTTGATGGAGACACCAGCTGTCTAAGCAAATGATATAGCTATCTTCTAGCTATTTTCTACCATCCATATACACTCTACTGGTTTTAGGTTTTACCCTTTTGTCCTAGCGAAATTCGTAATATTATATGAACTTAATCAAACGAATCTAAAAGGGCCAAATCAAGAGCTAAAATTTTGAAATAGCTGTAATTTTTATATTTAAAGACAATGGGAGTTATACTCTGTGATTAATGTTTTGAAATCTACATTTTTGACAATTTTAAGTGCAAGGAAACAGAATAAAAAATCTAAATGTCCCAGCCAGGACTCGAACTTGGATCTCCTGCTATCCGGGCCGGTGCATTTTCCCTTGCATTAAAAATTGCTAAAAGTTATGTGGGATTAAATACCACAAAAAAATAATATTTATAAAATTAAAATTTAAAAGTAAACAACGAGAGCCATTTAAACAGCTTGTCAATGTCAGCTCCTCCGAGCATAAGACGATATATTCTTCTGCCTCGGAGGTTAGACTCTCGACACTAGTGCGGGGAATTTAATAACTTACCACACTTGTCTCGGTAGCGTAAATGGTAACGCACCGGCCCGCAAAGCAGGAGATCCATGTTCGAGTCCTGGCTGGGACTGTTAGATTTTTATTCTATTCTCTTGCACAAAAAATTGTTAAAATTTACGTGGGATTAAATACCACAAAGAATAATATTTACACTTGTTTTTTTTTTCTAAAGCATAAAGTAGATCACTGAATATTTTTTCAAGACATTCAGACTAAATAATGAAGTTATTTAGCATTCAAACGATGATAATGACCACTAGATTATTTATTTTTAAGCAATTAAAGTACATTAAGTTTACTTTTTAATCCTAATGAAGCACTTTTTATTATTGACAAAACATATACTCCAAAAATTGTTTAAAGTATAAATAAGACAAGTTAAAATTGAGTTTATTCGAAAATATTGTCAAATCAGATTTTAGAGTTTTATGAAATTGCCGCACCACAGAATTTGTTAACCACCAGCAATGATTGTTTTTTAAATTAACTGAAAATAACTTTGAATAGTTAGGGATTAAATAGAGAGTTAACATGTTACGATTCGTGTGAATGAAAATCATATCAGTTAATAGAATATTTGTTCTCATTTAGGCTTCAATATAACTAGTCAGTATTTCCTAGACCAACAACTAAAATATTCTACGTATGGGTTCTCGTATACGAGTGAATTTAGTACAATTTATGGTCAAAAGCGATTATTAACCGAATTTGGTACTTGTGGGTAGAAAATCAAAAATCGAGAAAACTCTCCGATTTTTTTTTTTTCATTACTGAACTAATTCAGTTTTTTATTTTTCATAGGAGAAATTATATTTTTGTGGTAATTTAAGTGAATAACCCTAAAGTATTGTGACTCTTATTTCAGGAAAATTTATATTTTTAAGGTTTACAAGTCGCGAAGTAATTTCCTAAATTCTATACTAATTATAAGATTATTATGTGAATTTTATTGTGATTAATTTAAAAGGCAGCTATTTTCAAAATGTCCTTCACGCAGGTGTTGCGAAAACTAAAGAAATTCTACATCATCATTTTTAATAAATATCCATATTTGAACTTTTCATGACTTCCAAACTTAAGAATATATATTTTATCTGTACACAAATTTGTGTTGTTCCGTTACTATAAACTGAACACTACACTCCCTGTTTAAAGAAGAAAAAAAAAAGGTTTTTTTAAAATTAAGCATTTAAAAATAACATGCCAAATTGGCGAAATTACATAAAGAAAAACAACTACTTACGACTTGAAAACTATAAAATATTATTATAGGTTTAGGTAAACACCCACTCCTGATTGTTGATTTTCTCTGTACAACTTTAAATATTTATTTAAACAATAAATAAATTGAGTTTCAATGCATGCGAAATAAAGAACAGATATTTTCCATTTAAAAGCAGCAAATCAAATTTCTTAATCTTAGGCCTTTATATTATAGTTTAGGCCTCAGAAAAACCCCACTTCTATTTTATAATTTATCTGTGTACCTCATGTACCTTATCAATTAATGAATCTGGATTGAGTTTCGTCACTGGAAACTACTAAATATTACACCCGCTACAGCTAGAGACATATTTCAGGTAATACCCTACTCTTATTCGCCCGATTTTGTTCAATAAGGAACTTAGCATTTTATTTAAAAGCTGTATACTAAATTTTATCAAGAAAAACAATTAATTCTACGACTTAAAGTATAATTTATGGTTAAGGAAAACCCCCTTTATCTTAAATCTTCGTTGAGGTTTATAACTCTAAACTTCTACTACACCAAAAAAGTTTCTTTTTTTTTACTGGCACTAGTTGTTTCAGTTGAGTTGCATATCATATTGTAGAAAGGGAGGGTGACACTCTCTGGTCTAGTCCCTGATGGCACTGGGAAGAAGACTGAGATAAATTGAAGGATGTTAAGGGTGAGAAATGAAGTTCATATGCTTGGCTGCCTTCTTATATTGAAAAAAAAAACCTAACTAATTAAAAGTTACCTTCTTCACATTAGAAAAAAAAATTAAAGCCTGAATAAATACACTGAACATGAGAACTGAACTCATGGATGAGGCCTGGTTGGTTAAGAAAGTTTCTTGTGCTGATAAATAGAAACAAATTCATATTAGTATCATAGCGCATTTTAAATTAGACATACTTTTGTTTCGTATTTTAATGTCCTAATGTCCCAAAATATCTAAAAATAGTAGCCACTAGAGTTGTTAACACACCATAGAAAGCACAAATGAGAATAAAATAATACGTCAAGACAACTACCTCAACACAGAGGTCGTTGAGAGAAGAAAAATATGGGAACTGTAGATTCAATACTAATTTGAATCGTACAGGGAGCATGACAAAAAATGTCTACAGAACCCGGGTCCCACACCACCATAGCATAGCAGTACTCCATAGCAATCCTCCATAGAAGTACCATAGCAGTCCTCCATAGCAGTACCATAGCACCATAGCAGTCCCTCCATAGCACCATAGCAATCCTCTATAGCAGCCCCCAATATCCGGACGGGTGCGTTAACCAACTACGCCACTGAGGGAGCAGAGAACTATTTCTTGTTCCCTGCACTTCACCCCGGTTGAGGTAGTTTTTTTTTCTTTTTTTTTTCTAGCTCCTTGTACGATTTAAATTAATAATAAAATGTGGGATTACTTTACCTCAATTATCACCTTGAATTGTATTTTCAATACTTTATCAGAATTTGTTTAGCTTATGCAATTTCTAGGAAAAGGAATTTTCCTTCCGTTGTATCGATTTGAATACAAAGCATCTAAACTATCTTGGATACATGTAATAAATTCAGTAGTACATTCACTTTTGGCCACTTGAGTTTCTGACAGCTGTCTACAATAAGTGATACTTAAAATAATTACACCGCACTGATCTAATAGCATATAAGAGCTCTTTTTAACCTACCGGAAATACACTTGATAAAAGTATACAGCTGAGAGGGAATAACTGAGAGAACCGTGAGAACTCCTTAGCAGACATGAAGTGGCAGGTAGGAATTCAATTCAAGGGTTATATCCTCCCCTTTCCTGGAGACGGCGGGGGTGAGTGAGTCAATCGTGACTTCTGAGGGGACTACACCCTCCCACAGGACCTCCAGGGAAGGGACCTATCGTGACGGGGCGGGTTCGCATGCCTGCCCCTCGCTACGCGATCACACTCGCACACTGGGATGCGCCGTTCTCACAGCATCACGACCTCTCCAGGCATTCCAGAGCCGCCTCGCCGCTCGTCAATGGCTGGAGACGACCCTATCATTCACAGACCGGCCACAAATTAACAGTTAGCCTCACAGTACAAGAATGCGCTTAGGAACCTCACAGCGGCTCGCTCTTCAAGTACTCAACACTTTTCCCCTTAGAGAATTATTTTTCAACGAAAAAGAACTATAGTACAGGTGAAAATATTTTATGAGGATTAATACAGCTTTTTTTTTTCTTTTTTTATTATAGGCTTTATTATATTAAATTTGGTTACTGAGAAAACAAAATATGTAACAGATGATTGGATACCAATAATGCTCTGTTCAATGTATTGAAATCATATTTTCAACATTTTAATTTTATATTTATATTGCTGAAAAACTACACAATAGCCCAATTAAATAACTTATCCATAACAATATCCTAGAAAATAAAATTATTTGCTACCTCTTTCTCTAAATAAATGACTGATTGGCCTAAGCATGAGTATTTGCATTTTATTTAAAAATGTATGCCTTATTTTTTTTTTTTATTTCTTGTTTTGATTCGCTGACAAATAAAACACTCCGTATTACCTCTCTATTACGCCTACTACCACAGAAATACAAGCTGACATTGATAGAGCGCCGATATGTTGTCCCTCGAGACAGCTGAGACACTTGTGGACGCTAGTAGGAGTTCTTGCAGAAGAGCAGGAGTTGATTTCTGCAGTAAGCATCTGCAACAATGGGGATGCAGGCTACCTACCCCATATGGCCACCCACCGTATCTTAGCTACCACCCAAAAACCCCATACAATACACCCTAAAACACCCACTTTTAGACGGACATTGACAAGATATCCTGGCGTATGAGGGGAATACCTCATTCACATACAGAAACCTCTGATCACTCTCTGGCATTCTTCTGACTCTCTTGGTTCGACTATTGATGATCATTCGTTCAGCTACCCTCAGACCAGGACCAACCGGCTGGGATTTGTTCAGAGAAACGCTTGAGGATCTGTTTCTATCATCACATCTCAGGTGAAACTTGAAGTGACTTCTTCATCAAGGCTGTACAGAACGCTGCCTGGATATCTTCATCCATCCTGTCTAGAAGTTTGCCTAATGTATGCCTTTCAGTTTCAGTACTAGGTTTATATATGTTGTACCACCTTACTTAATATATATTTTCCATGGAAACGGAAGAAGATGTAAGTGAAATTTTTCACAAAACGGAAGTCAAAGTTTTGACATTGACAGATGTACTCAGAAATCGGTTACCCTATTTATAACAGTTTTTAAATGCTAGAAAAAGAGCTTAACGATATACAATAAATGCTAGGGAATATATTAAAAAAATCTTACTACCTGGCCGGGACTCGAACCCGGATCTCTTATTCCCTCTTTATGCTATTATCATTTACACCATCGAGGCCAGTCAGATAATTCACTCCACTCCCCGCACTTTACTCAGAGTCTAAACCCCCAAGTAAAACGAATATATCTTCTTATGCTCGAAGGAGCTAACATTGTCAGGTTTTTGTAAGACTCTCAGGTTTTTTTTTTGTTTTTGTTTGCTTGTATATCTTTTTTAAATATTGTATTAGTTGTGGTATTTAATTCCACATTATTTTAGACTACCAGAAGAGTGCGGGGAGTGGAATGAATTATCTGGCTGGCCTCGGTGCTGTAAAGGAAAGTATGCTTGCCCGGAAAGCAGGAGATCCGGGTTCAAGTCCCTGCTGAGTTAGTAAGATTTTTTATTCTATTCATTCGATTTATTGTACAAAATTAATGTAGGATTAAATACCACAACTAATACAGTATTTAAAAGAGCCTAATTATGTTTTAAAAATAATTTAATATACCTCTCAACACATGTTCTCTAGTGATGACACTGGATGTTCAAGTTAAAATTTAAAATGTTGAGTTTTATTTTACACACAATTTTTTAATGAAAATAAATGAAAATAAAATAATACCATTCAATCTTAAATAAAATTTTTAATTTTAATATAATATTAAAATGGAAACTAAATAAAAAAATAAAATAAATTTTGAGTTTCTACAACCTAACCTTTCTTTGACAAGTATAAACCATTAAAAGACAGACCAAAACAGAGGTTGAACTAATAATAACATGACACAATTTTTTTTTTTTTTACACAACAGCTTTCATTTGTATTCTATTAATGTTCCAAGAAGATGAATTGTTTGTTTTATTTACTTATTCGTTTATTTAATTGTTAAAAAAGAAAAGGAGATATTTTTCTAGCACTTAAAGAAATTATGGGTAATTTGGGAATTATCCCAAAATAGATTAAAGTTACCTGTCTATAGTTATTAACATCTCTTGTATTTTTTTAATTATTACACTAAAAACCGTTCATCTAAGAAGTGAGTAAAGACTAACTTCAACTAAATTAGAATGGTTATTTGTAAATTCCCTGAAAATTTTAGATGTCACATACGATAAAATAATGATAGTATACAAACAAATAATAAACTTATTGTTACTAAATGGGAATGGCTCCTTTTTGCCGGATTATCATAAACATTTCACTTAGAATGGTTAAAGAAGCATAGTCGTAGAAATTATTTTTGTAGCACTCGTTTTTCATAAATTCAGATACGTCCATCCTTTCTGTATCATTTTAAACGCCAACAAACTTGTATATTCAATTTTCTAATTTTTACCCACAATGATAGAGAGAATGATAATTTTTTATTTATCTCTTTTCTTTTCTTTTTCTAGTTAATAGAACAAATTCATTTTTGAAGATTATAAATGCGTAAAAAATAAGCTTTTCCTCTGTTAAAACGAGAGGTACAATTATAGGCCGAAATTGATATATATATATATATATATATGTAACTCGCTCAAGATATATGATGTCAAAGTAAATCATGTAACATTCTTACAGTCTAGAACACAATAGTTGTGCATGACTCCGGTGTATTGCTGGTCATCGAGAACTATTCATCTTTGCGTAGTTACTTGAAAAAAGACACACTGAGTTTACTAACTATACCTCATCTAGAAATAGTAAATTAAAACTGCCTTTTATCCATTTCTTAGGACGATATATGGGAGTCGTATGGGAAAAGTATACTAGAACCTAGACGACTGAAGATTAGGCGATTTAAAATGTGTATAATATATAAATAGCTTCAAAAAATGTTTGTAATTATAATAAATATATTATTCTTTTGAATTTTTAAATTATAAACGAACCATGCCATTTATAAACTTAAGAATACTTTCATCAAAAATAATAAGCAATTAATTTCCATTAGGAACTTCAGAAGTGAGATAATGCCTAAGTTTCCTTAAGAAAAAACGTTCGTCAAGAGCTATAAAGAATAGCTAAATTTTAGTTATTATGTAAATTTCTATTATAACAAGCCTTATTAAATTAAATAGAACATAGCCGTATAAATATTACATTTAACACTTATTACGTTCTACAAACGTTTTATTAATTCAACGTAACAATGAACATATTATAATTATATAATTGGGTCTCCTTCTAAACCCCCTAAATTCCAAAGAAAAATAAATTCTTTCAAGCGTATCTAACGAAAATTCTAAACTCTGATTTTCGTTATACATTTTTAAAATGAGAGGGTACGCACAACACTCGAAATTACTTTCTTAATATGCATTTCTCTGAAAAAATATTATACCATAAATATGATATTAAATTACATTTTACACTTTGAATGTTTTATACATTTTTTTAACACTTTTTTTTTATAACGAACATAATAACATGTTAAATTTTAATTTATTTTAAAAACCCTTCCTTCTCCCACCCGATATCAACCGTCACCAACGGTTTACAAAAATAACTTTATATTTGGAACTTGGTTTTGTTTCTTTTTCAAATTGCGGGCGCTAATGCGCATTATACACACACACACACACACACACACACTCACACACATATATAATTTCAACACACACATATATATATATGTACTAGNTATATATAATATAAACATATATATATTTTAAAGTTCTCTAACATAGGATTGATTAAGATCTGTTGAAATTTTTCTAAAGACGTGTCATGGTAACAACGAGAATATTACATATATATATGGCAGAATGGATAATGCCAAAATGTTATTATCACTTTTTTGAGGTCAATACTTATGACGTAACCCGGCCTATTGACTTTCTCTCCTCACTCCCTTAACTTCCTTAAATTTACGATCTACCTAAAATACTACTAAAACGGTTTTCAAGGAGTTCCCGAGGGAGAAGGCCAACCCATTGGATCAAGGCAAGGGGTAGGTTATAGGCATCGTCTATACTCCCGAATTCCCATACATTTAGTAGAATTCATTAAGAAAAATATTACTTTCATCCGGTATTAATAGAAAGAATTAGATCAAGAATTAGTGAAAATTAAAAAGAAAAGCAACTTTCGCCGAATGATTCATTTAATAATAAAGATATCAATTATTTTCTATATTTATGCTTTTCCTAACTCAACCCTCATCAATATATATAATTTCAAACATTAAAGAAATAATACTTTCCTTTAGAAAGCGGACTTTAAATATAATAAATGAATAAATAAAAAAAAGTAAAGATAAAATACTAGAACGTTAACAAACTTAATACAAGGGGCGCCAGGCTAGCTCAGGGGATCCGTACGGGTCTCGCAATCCTGACGCCGCGGGTTCAAATCCCGCCCAGGTTAATCTTTGATTTATAAATAGAAGCTTGTCCTGAGCCATGGGTGTTTAAAAGTGGGTTGTTAACCTGTAGATAGCCCCTCCCTCCAATGACCCTAAATGGTTGCAAGGGAGGCTAACACAGCCAAAAAAAAATTACCTACATTTAAACTCATTGACTACATTTGCTTAAGGAGATTCATCAGGGAAAGGGGGAAAAAAAAATCTGGTGAGCGATAAAACTCAACACGATGCCGAGAGTCCCCTCCAACACAAAGCACGCACGACTTCCCCGAGGACCTTAAAAGGCCATTGCTTTATATAATGATGCAAATTTCAGCCTCATAACTCAAAAGGTTGCATAAGAGAGGGTAGAGGTGGGGAGGATTTCGGGTGGTGGAACGTCATTTCTTGGGGAGGGGGTGGGCGGAACGCGTTCCTCAAAACACGATAAAGGTTTCAACGCCTCGGCAAGCGTGGGGGACGTAGAGAACGTCCATTCCGCTAGGGTCACTCCACAAGATCTGTCAGACAGCTGTCGAAGCCGCTGGGTCCTCACGAGGGGTTCTTGGCATATCAGCTGCGAAAGATTGTGGCCTGAAGGTAAAGTGGTTTGGGAGAAACTATGATAATGGCAATCAAACAATTATAGCAATTTTTAGTGCAAGGGAACAGAATAAAAAATCTAACTGTCCCAGCCAGGAGTCGAACCTGGATCTCCTGATATCCGGGCTGGTGCTCCTAGCAGAGCCAGGACTCTCGACACTAGTGCGGGGAGTTTAATAACTTATCAGACTTGTCTCTGTAGCGTAAATGGAAAACGCACCGGCCCGGATATCAGGAGATCCAGGTTCGAGTCCTGGCTGGGACAGATAGATTTTTTATTCTGTTCCCTTGCACTAAAAATTGTTAAAATTTACGTGGGATTAAATACCACCAAAATAATATTTATAAAATTAAAATTTAAAAGTAAATAACGAGAGTCATTTAAACAGCTTGACAATGTCAGCTCCTCCGAGCATAAGACAATATATTCATCTGCCTCGGAGGTTAGACTCTCGACACTAGTGCGGGGAATTTAATAACTTTTCAGACTTGTCTCGGTGGCGTAATTGGTAAATGCACCGGCCCGGATAGCAGGAGATCCATGTTCGAGTCCTGGCTGGGACTGTTAGATTTTTTTTGTGTTCCCTTGCACTAAAAATTGTAAAAAATTTACGTGGGTTTAAATATCAGAAAAAATAATATTTATTAAACAATTATAAATTTAATAATTTCCTTCAATTTTCTTCTTTTATTTGTTTTTATTTAATTCTTGTACTAATAAAATATTGGAAATAGATATGCTTCCAACATTTTGAACAAACAGTTTAACTTCTTTCTATGTCAATCATTGATCTTACAGCTTTATATAAGTATACAATAAGTATAATTAAGTACATTAGTGTATATATGACTAACTTAAAATGAAACCACTTTTTTCTAAACAGCCATGGCACTTGGCTCCTTAGAAATTATCACATAGCAGAAAATGTCTGAGATTTTAGAATAAAACTTAAAAAAAGGAACTGAAAATATAGGATATTCCAATTATTTCCTCGAAGCTTAAGTGTTGTATCTTTTCTTTAAAAAAAAGCTTCTATTAAAGAAATAGAACTCCTTTTCAATACAAGGCTGCAGGAAATTAAGCCGTTTTAAGAGTTATATGTCGCTTAAAATGTACAATTTTCGTTTAATATTTAAATAAATTTATTATAAAAAGGCAAATTTCCCATGCTTAATTATAGACGGGCATAAATAAGAATATTTAAGAGAGAAATTTCATACTGAAGGCCGGAGTGGGAAGTACGTAAAACAGAGATTACTAAATATGGATCAAGACTGGCCGGGTGAGTGTGAGATAAAATCATAAATATCCTCAAATCTATAAAAAGCATTTAATTAATGATTCTCTAAAACTAAAAGTTAGAAAATTATAATTTTACTATTAGATGATTTTAGTTGGAGTTCGGTCAAGGTATATATAAAAAAAATACAAATTTAAAAAATGTATTTTTTAAAAGATGGATGTCGTGGAAATGTGAACTTAGGGACAGGACGTCCTCTCTCGTCTTCATGATAGCCTTGAAAATGGCTTACAATGTAAGCCGAAACGTTGGCAGATAATCTTTTAAAAAATACATTTTTTAAATTTGTATTTTTTTTTTTGGATCTACCTTGTACGAACCCCAACTAAAATCATCTAATAATAATGTCTATGGTCAAAAAAATTCTCCTTTATTATAATTTTATATCTAATTTGGTTCTAATTCAAGTACAAAAATGCCACGAATATAAATTTCGGCTTTCCTATAAAACTTCTTCTCCATAATTATTAGATGTTTTATTGTTGGGGTTCGGTCAAGTTAGATCCAAAAAATACAATTTAAAAACATGTGTATTCATGACTCATGAATCCCATAATCATGATTGAGAGCTAGGGTTTCGAACTTGTGAGAGATTTTTGAGATGGACAACGACTGTTGTCCTCCTATTCATTAATTAACCCTACCTCTCAGTCATGAAGATGGGAACCTGGTGACACGACGTCCCCTCTCGCCTTTACGGTAGCCCTGAAGATGGCTTACAATGTAAGCCAAACATTGGCAGATAATTAAAAAAATTGAATTTTTTGGATCTACCTTACCGAACCCCAAAAAGAAAATATTTAATAATAATATCTAATGTGAAAAAAACTCTTAATTTGTCCTCCTTTCTATACTGCAATTGATATTTATAAAGGATACTGCAGAGCAAGTAATTCTGACAAGAGGACTTCTAGAGAAACAGGTAATTATAACACGACAGAGTCGTGTAGTGCCCGGCAGGTAGTGCTCGCAATCTACGAACTACAGGGATGCTCTCTAAAGCAGTAGAAGGACATGAAAAAGGAAGGAAATGAATTTTATGGAATTTTAAGTGTGCCAGATAGTACACACGTGACGGATGAATGAATTGAGAAAAAGAGAGAGACAAATACATTAGGGGTAGGACTGCTAGCTCCAGAGGGGTACAATGCCATTCCTGGAAGAGAAGTCCATTGAAGAAGTGGCGCCCAAGGGTGAATGGCGAAGGCGCTGCACACAAGATATCGGCGACAGACAGGGTGAAGGCGGGGCAGGTACTTCCTTCCGGGCGACACACACCCTCTCTCTCTAATCCAGCACACCCCTTCCGGCCACTCCTCTACACCCTGCCTTGAGGTTTCTCTTGTCCTGGAGAGGGTCCTTCTTAGAGATCGCTCACCACCCATCTCCGACAGTGGTCAGACCTCATCCCCTCACTGTGTCCATTCAATTTATATTATCTCCTATTTGACAAGACCCAAGGCAATCGCATGACTGATAAATAAAGATTGAATAAATATGTAGACCATATTCTTCATAGATAAATAACAGTAGCAATAGTCTGCTTCTCTCGCCGGCATAATTATTTTCCAGAAGGAAGAGAGAGTTTCCATTCAAATATCCTGAAGCAACCGAGCTAAAAGACTATAAAATTATAATAAAAGTTTTTTTGGACTGTTGATATTATTATTAGATGATTTTAGTTGGGGTTCGGTCAAGGTAGATAAAAAAAAAAAAATACAAATTAAAAAAAGTGTATTTTTTTTTAAATAAAAGATTATCTGCCAACGTTCCGGCTTACATTACATTATAAGCCATCTTCAGGGCTGTCAATCATGAAGACGAGAGAGGACGTCCTATCCCTGAGTTTTCTATGACTGAGAATGTGAACTCACACTTCCCGATCAATCCATTATTAGTCATGGAAATGTAAACTTTTCTGAATTTTCTGATTAACTATAGCTTTACGCCCAATTTAGACACCCATGGCACTGATCAGGTATTTTCCTCGATAAAATGATGAACGGGGCAGGACTTAGCGCCAGGTGAATATTGCCTTTTTTAAAAGAATGGCAGAAAAATGGACCAAGTGCTTATACTTATATACAAAGAAAAAAAAAAAAAAGGAAGAGAAAAACTTCAAAAGTAAACAATTAATTGAGAATAAATATAAGAAATTTGAGTTTCCACTTGCACATAATCTTTCCCACAATTGCATAACATGGCAAAATTATAAAGCATAGGAGAAGATTTAAGCAGTTTGCTGATATTTTTAATAGCATTTATAATAAAAATACCTAAAACGACATTATAATGAAACTTTTTATAAATTTGAATTGGTTTTGTAAAGGAAAGTGTTAAAGGGCATAAGTTCATGATTCGTACCAGATATTCAATTTTCCGCAAAGAATGGAAATTTATCAATATGTTGGGAATCTTATTTCAACTCCTAAATAAGTTGATGAATTTCGGACTTTTACAGCGTTCTGTAACAAGTTGTCCACTGGTTCCCGACACAGGTGGGATCGATTATAACAACATAGCACGAAATGGATTAGCTGTGTGAGGACACTGAAGGGTACCACCTACTGAAGGCGGACCTTCGCCGTCGTGAATGGAAGTGGCATATATCTCAGGCAGAGAGTTTGGCCGAGGGCCGGCGGGCATTCGAGACCTTGAATCTGGAGCTTCCAGGAACGGGAAGACCCCGTGGGATGGGCTCTGAAAGGGTGGGAGCTGGTCTCTGGAGCGCTGTCTCCTCCAACTATCCACTACCGCTCCCACTCGGACATGACACAACACAACAATATGGCTGTAGGGTGTCGCATTTGAGGGGCCTGTCTAAGTGTGCATCTGAGTGTGGCCAACATTTCAACCAAAAAGTAGTTAGGCAAACCAAGTATCGCAGTAAATGAATCCCCTACACTCTTGTAGAACATAACAAAAACAAATCTGAATATACTCTAAAATACATAAAAAATAAGCCCGTTTAAAATTTTTTTTTTTTCACTCTCACATTACATTTCAGTTAAACCCCAAGTCTGACATAATTTCAAAAAAAAAAAAAAAAAAAAAGGAATTCCAACCTGTCATTAAAATTTAAAATTCAGTTAAAATCCCACTTCAATTAGTTTAATTTCGCTATCTACCTCCTAATATATATTTTCTTTCAATACAGAGGAAAACTATGTTGTTTTATTTAACTATACTACATCTTATGCCACCCCTTCGAAAAAATGTATTATAGTAGCACTTACATTGCTGGTGCCCCCACTTTTATTAGTACGATTTCATCAAACAGTCTTGGCTTATCGTCTTAAATTTAACAGCTATTTAAAAAATTTTAAGAAAAAGGCCTGAAACTAAAAGAGTATATAAAAAAACAAACTTATAAATTGAATATTTCTGCGGGAGAAAACATTGATTCCTACAGAGGAAAATGGCTTGAAGAATGAAGAACGGAAAAGCCAGAAAAGATGAAGAATTTCTGAAAGAAAAATACTGACTGGATGAAGAAGATTATAGGAAGAGGTTTTCGCTTTGGAAATTCCTGCGTTTGAGAGGAGCAATCCCTGCAGAAGAAAGATTGTCAGAATAACAGAGAGAACTAAGAACTCCTGGAAGAGTATGAAGGACATTCTTCATGTCCTTCCAATATGAGTATCATATTTCCATGCTTCTTCAAGGTCTATCCCTGAAGAAAGAATAAAGTGTGTGTGCATTGTTTTGCAGAAGCAACTTTCAAAATATTGGCTGCTTACTTTGATTTTCACAATAAGTAGTTATTGGTCGATTTTGAACTACTTGACGTCCAATGATGAGCTAGTAGCTTAGAAGAATCTAAACATTGAGGATAAATGTTACCAGAAATTATCATACCTTCTGTAATCCGTCTTCATTGGTTTTTGCAAACCATCTTCTGTTGGCTTAGTTTGCAGAAACCAATGAAGACGTATAATAGAAGGTATGATAGTTCTATATTCATTGGTAGTCATAATAACCCTTTAGATTATTTACCTTACCAGAAATTCATAATTCAAATGTGACCAAACAGTGAGTAAATTTTACGCGACTCAAGAGTGAAGGAAGTACTTGGTAAATTACAGAGTTGAAGTCTCAACTTGAAAAAAAAAAAAAAAAAAAAAAGAAATGGTGAGATTTAAAAATTTTAATGGAGGGAGAGCAATCTTTAAAAACAGATGTTCCTCAACTTGGGTTTGCTTCAGTTTTAAAGACTTTTATTTATACTTAAGTAAACTAATTCATTTTAGACTTTTAAAAATGCAATTCGTTGCAATTTCCTTATTTATAAAGTTTCTTCCATGCCGCCAGAATACATGTTCGAGGTAGAATTAGTTTTTGAGTGGTGTGAGATCTCGATTTGTAAATTGACCAATAGAGACCGTAGAGTGGAGGTGTTCTCCTTAAATATGTCGGTGTAAAAAGAAAGAAAAATCCAGTGGAGATCGACTCCTACTACTGGAGTCCACCACCAACACACCTATTTTGAAAGCGGCTCCACTTATATAATGATTGGGCATGCGTAGGGGTTACTTTTGAACTTGTGTGCCACAAGCAGTACTAAGAATATTCATTAAGTGTTTACAACTGACAACAGGAATAAGAGTCATTCCCACGCTTCAGCCTTGGTCCATTGGCCTAATTTGTGTCTGTTCATGTGTTAATGGGCTGAACTGAGTCTGAGCAGGTATCAAATGGCTTACCTCTTATTTATGATGTCTTAATTAGCGGTTTATCACATCCTTTTCATATACAAATAATACTCTTACCGGGAACCCATGTTATCTTCATTGAACGATCCTTAAGGACTTCTAGATTTCGCGCGAAGAAATACATATTAATTGCTTCTTAGACTTCTTGTTAATTCGCGAATAAATATTTATCAAATGGAAAGTGAGGACAAACGTTGATGACCAATCTTAGCTAATGAATTCGTTACGACTAAATAAATTGTTTTAGACATTGTTTTATTTTAGATGAACTTCCTTATTCTTCGCGAAAATACTGATCAATAACTTCGGAGAATTTATAATCCATGTTCAAATGGAGTGCTTTTTTTGACCGTAGATATTATTATTAGATGATTTTAGTTGGGGTTTGGTCAAGGTAGATCCCCCCCACCCCAAAAAAAATACAAATTTAAAAAAATGTATTTTTTAAAAGATTACCTGCCAACGTTTCGGCTTACATTGTAAGCCATCTTCAGGGCTATCATGAAGACGAGAGAGGACGTCCTATCCCTAAATTAGGGACCTTAAACAATGTAAGCCGAAACTTTGGCAGATAATCTTTTAAAAAAATACATTTTTTTAAAATTTGTATTATTTTTTTTTTTTACTACCTTGACCGAACACCAACAAAAACATCTAATAATTTATAATCCATGATACCACTTATGATATAAATATATTAGCCAAAACGTTGCACTTACAATGTCACCGTTAACCAATTTTAGTTGAGGTCATACATTCATACGTTCAATGTTGATCTGATTTGATCTTGGTTGAGATTATTTTCTATATTTTTATAATTTGATAAAATTATCTCTTTATTATGTCTTTTGAACAAAAGATTACCTTCAGGGCTGTTGAAGGACAATGACATAAGAAAAATATATAAAATTTAAATTATCATATTTAATAATCTCTATACTATGTTTAATAATCTCTACGGAAAAAAAAAAAAACTCTCCGTTTTAGCTGAATAGCTTTGTCTGTAATATAAATATTTGTTGGGGGGGGGGAGGAGTTATTAAATAAATAACTTTTGTTATTGTTATATACAGTCAATGTTGAGATAAGTTCAGTCATTGCTGGAGATACATTGGTTCGCTTAAGTATCTTATCTTTGGAATATTTACCGTCTCACAGGAGCTCTGTAAACTTTGTGTCGCTTTCAATTTCAGCAAACAGGAGGTTGACATTGAGGGCAATGCCTACAAAATTCCACTAACAGAAGTTGGGGGTTCTTAGATTATCAATTGTTGAAATTTACGTCCATTCAATAACTAATGCCTATTACTTACAAAGCACGAGTAAATCATATCATTTTTTAACTAATGCAGACACACGTTAAAAAAAATTGAAATATGCTTAATATAATATAATGATGTTAATCTCAGGATAAATTTTCAGTTNTTTGGGAGAAAGGAAAAGTTTAAATAGAAGCCGACATTGAATATAGTTATTTATTTATTATTTATAGAACTATGGAAAAACATTATAGATTGTAGTATATGTAAAATGGAACTTAATAGTATTTAAAAATTGTTTATAGTTATGTTTTATAACTTTCTTATTGCAAAATTAAGGAAAATTGAGGAAATTACTGATAAAGATACATAAACGGTTGAAGGAGCCCACTAATTTATTGAGAAGTGTATTTTGTAAAACACTTTATTCATTAATTACCCCCTGCACAGTGTGCATCTTGCAATGGGCTCTCAAAAGATTTAATAAATATGTACAAATAAAATAATAATATACAATATAAATATTTATGCTATATTTAGAATACTAGCTGAGATTTTCGTAAACAATAGAATACATGTAACACGAGAAATGATACAATCTACATGAAAGTTACTTGAAAATGAGTTTTTCCAAAAGAACATTCAGTCTCAGGAAGTAAGGCGAAACAGAACCATTAAGTCTAGCAGAAGAAATCAATACAGGATATAGTATAGTTATGTTATGCTACTAACTTAAACCATATATAGTTTAAAGAAAATAACAAAAAGGTTTATTCCCCTACCCAATATTATAAATAAGTATTTCAATTTAAAATTTTCATAAATCTATTTTTCTATATTAGCGATACGCCCCCCCCCCTTCATGTAAATTTCGTAAATATGTAATGTATCCTGAACTGTAGGAAGTATTATGCACGATTCAAGGTTTTAGTAGTGTTTTTTTAGGGGATTAAAAAATTTTAGGCATGCTTCATAAATATCTTGTATACTAGACAAATGCCAAAGTTAAAATGTAGCTATGGCAATATTCAAAACACACTGCAATTACTATTTCAATGGTAAATGTGGATTTTTTTAACTTTAATAACAATTATGTGAGGTCTACAGTAAATGGTAGTGCACTGTAATTGAGTATTTCAGGTAATCTCTTCCCTAAAATGTTCACTGAGAAAACAATCAAAATACATTTTTTTGGCAAAGGTAAACGTCAACTCCTTAACAAATGCTATTTATTTATCATTTTATAAAGGTATTTTTTATAAATTTACACGTTTACAAATCTGTCTTGGTTCATTGCACTTTTATTCGACTTGAGATTTAAGGCAAGCCATCACTCTTTTTGGTTAAACTTTGCTCAATAGTGAATTCAATCTCTAGTCAATTACAAGTCTCTCGAGTCCATAGACTCCAGCCTGAAAGATTCCTGGGCTCTGAGGATGAGATATTGAATCTCGAAAGCGCTCAGCTTTATTAAATAAATATTATGAGCGAAGTTAAACAGTTTTTTTTTCTCCCTTATAATTCTATCTCTCTTTTCTCATCAAAAAGTGACATTTCATCGAGAAAACTGAAAACTTTTGCCTGTAGATATTTGAACGAAACACACGAACACTTGAACACGCGTACGCACACTTATATCCATACCACCATAAATAAAAAAAGGTGGAGTTAGACTAATCAGAATTGTAGAAAATATTACATTTAACATGCTGTATTAAAAGTGACAGGTATTTAAACAATAGGAAAAATAAAAAAAAGGAAATATGTTAGAAACCAAAAATGGCTACGTTCTTTTATAAGAGTTTATCAAATCGTTTCAAATTAAATGGTAATATTTATTTTCTATTTTTGAAATTTATTTCTGTCTTCTCCTCCCTAAAAACTGACTGATCGTTCATTTTTTTTTATATAAAGAAGTTTAAAGGCATAATATGATTTTTCTATTTAAAAAAATTGTAGGGAAAAAATGGCTTTTAAAGAGAAATAATTATAGACATTTACTAGATATATATTTTTTGTTCTTCTCATTTATGATCGGAAATAGTTATTAAAAAAAAAAAAGATACATTTAAATTGCCAAAATTAGGCGTGATATCTTTGAGGGAGCTAGTTTCTCCTCAACTAGGATGTTGTTTTATTCAAAAGCTGACCTAATTTTCACCAAATTTTCTTCCTTCCCCCATGGATAATTTCATATTAGAAGGGAAACATTAATCATGGGGCAAGTTATGAAGTTACAAACAGCTTCTTTTCTTTATCGTTATTCACAAGAAACTTAACTATTATTATTCAAATGGTAATTATTATATAGTAACATAGATGGAATAACAGTGTTAGTACTATAATAATGTGCTAGTTCACCGTGAATATGTAGCGCCATCGCTGCACGGAGGCGGGCACCAATAATAACGGCTAGAGAGAGAGAGAGGGAGAGAGAGAGAGGGAGAGAGAGAGAGAGAGAGACAGAGAGAGAGAGAGAGTGGGGGGGGGGGTGTTTACCAGCGAAATTGGGGCTGTGGGTGGATGTTTTCTCCAGACTCCCAAGGAGTAGGTGGTTTGGTACAAACAGCTGGTTACGGGACTATTTCCTGTCGGGGCCTCCAATCGCGTACTTCCTTCGCAATTTACAAAAGTGTATTTTCTGAGTTATTTAAGCCGACGGGAAAGCCGTCCAACAGCATGATTTACATAGCACCACTCAGATTTGTCTCAATATCGGGGGGGGGGGGGAATTTCCTCAAATTGACCGTCAATATGGCGCCTGATTACTGCCTGCTCTCATTACTCTTACAGGAACCATTATTATTATACAACTTCATGGTGTACTTATGGATCTATTATTTCAAGGTAGAGAACATAATAAACCACTCCGAATCCACAACGTACGTCTAAAGTGTACAGTATTCGATTTTAGACTTTAACACTATAAATTATACAATTAATGCACAATGTTTGATAATGCAAGAAATATATAGGTGACCATATCCATCTAATACAATTATATCAAGTAAAAAAATTTCTTCTTCTTATTATTTTCAGAGGGGTTCCCCCCCCCACCCTTAGGGGAGTACTAAAAAAACGGGAGATTCAAATACTTCATGATGATGTAATCAACCAAAGTATGTCATAAAAAGTCAGACAAATTAAGGTTTCCTAGGTACATATTTAAATATCTAACTAGGAGTATTGAGCAGATCCTTATCACGGCCGGTTTTAATGTCTTGACTTATTCCGGCTCCTTATTTTACTATTGGATGTTTTTTGTTGGGGTTCGGTCAAGGTAGATCCAAAAAAAAAAAAAAAAAAAAAAAAAAAAAAAAAAAAAAAAAAAAAAAAAAAAAAAA
>KZ806970.1:793144-804675 GCA_000696205.2 Oncopeltus fasciatus
ATATAGAAGTGGATTTAAGAATTTAATTTAGAGAATTGAGAGCCTTCATCCAGTGACTTCTAGTGGATCAAGCTTAATTTATTTTTGTCCATTATTATGCAATGTGGAAAATCTGTATATTTTATTTATATTTTGTTTTTTCCTGGAAAGGAAGTAGAACTTATTTATTTATGAAAGGAAATTTTTAAACTTAAATATAGAATTTGGTTTTATCATTTTACAAATTCGGTATTTAAACTTTTTTTTGCCAATGGTTGAATGGGTTTGTTAATGGTTAAAATGAGTCAAACGAAGGAGAGAATTAAAGCAGACTAAAATCTAATGTGGCAATATCTGTGTTATTATATTACTGTCACTGTAAGTAAATGCAAGTTTATATCATTTGTTTAAAGAAAAAAATATTAAGGGAGGTATGTAAAAATGTAATTTTAAGTGTTAGCCGGAATCTCTTAATTTTAAAATAATAAAACCATATCGGTCTTTAGGTATTTTATTGCAAATTGTTCAATTAATTTAAGGATAAATAAAATTAGACGAGATGAGAAGGGTTTAGAGGAAAACCTAAATTTATAATATTTATATATTTGTTTTTATTTGAATAACAGAAAAAGTAAGTAATAGGCAATAATCCAATTCTCTAAAAATTATATTCTACGATTTTTTTTTCTCGAAATTTGTTTAATGTGGGCGATAATTACTAATATAACGACGATGGTTGAGTACTTCTCCCACTCTCCCATCCCGGCCAGTCTAGAGCCAGGTTCAGATGTCTTTCATTTTAAACTAATAGCTCTCTCCGGCTTATAATATGTAATTCGTCATTTACTCATATTTATTTTTCTTTTAATGGTGTGTCAACCTTTGGTCATTAATGCCAGGAAGATATTTGATAGAAGAACAACTTCTTAGCAATAGGTCAGGGTGAGGTGTAATGCATTGTTAATGCAAATAGTTATTATGTGGATGTAGATAGTAATATCTTTGTGCTTGGAAACTATAAAATTTATAAGAAAGAAAAAATCGAGAGAGAATGTAAAAGGAACGTAATACTGAAAATGCATCTAGATAAGATTTAATAGCCATTAGCAATTCTTTCAGAATGTTCATTACAGAGTCGATGTCTTTATCGTCATCCAATAGAATTTCGTCTAGAGTCCCATTTAAGTTATATTTACTCATATTTATGTCCATAGTAATGAAACATAGTAAATGTACACAGTAGACACAGCCCCCGCGAGACTTTTAGCCAGGCTTTTTCAGTAATACAACTTTTTTTATTTATCTTCCAATGTATTTATTAGTATCCGTTTTTTTTTGCCATACAAATATAATTTTCACATTAATAAAAAATAAAACTGAATCACTCCAGGAACAGATTCGAGAGACTGCGAGAAGACAATGGCATGAGAAGTTCGCTCCCCCCTCCACCCTCCTCCCGCCGGTCGTACGATGGTGGGCGACAATGTTGTGAAACTCACCCCTTGACCTATTCCCCTTCCACCTGTGCTTTGTGGGACACAGAATAGCTCTGTCACTTTCGTAAACATGGCCGAGGACATTGACTTGGGACAGACGGTCCACACTCACCCGCGGATAAGGCAGATGTCTAACATACATAACATACATGGAGGAATACATACAGACAAGTAGCGACTTCCAGGATAACAGCACAACTGACTTGCATCAGACATATCCTACCGTTTTTAAAGAATGACCGCTACTGCTACAGCGCTATGCATAATAGTACATAATACGACAAGATATAGTACATATGTATAGTATTATAGCACATGATATTACACATAATACTATAATCAAAAAGATTCTTTTGACCGTAGATATTAGTCATGGAAATGTGAACTTAGGTACGTCCTCTCTTGTCTTCATGATAGCCCTGAAGATGGCTTACAATGTAAGCCGAAACGTTGGCAGATAATCTTTTTATAAAATACACTTTTTTAAATTTGTATTATTTTTTTTTATTAACCTTGGCCGAACCCCAACTAAAATCATCTAATAATAATACAATAATATGTTATTAGGTTAGCAGGCCCAATGAAATTAAAATAAATTTTAACTGTTTTCACAATAAAGGGAGTATTCCATGAGAAGCGAGCGACAAAAATGTTTTTTAAAAAATATTCTTTAATGACAGTTGATGACAATAAGGGTTATCTTATCACAGACAATTATTCGCCCTCTTTATATCTTTTTATTGCACTGAGCGCTTTAGGAATAATTGATTCAATCTTGTGATTGCACTTTGAGCCGCCAAGGGAGACACACATAGAATGTTGACTGAGCTCACAAGATGGAATGAATGATGTTTGTACCCTAACATTCCAGACTAATTCTAGACTTTTCCTTCTTAGCTTGATGAAACTACAGAACTTTCAAAGTTTTCTTTTCAAACAGCTGTGATGTCAAACAAAAATCTTACAGGTCATTTTTCTAACCCCATACATCTCACTCCAAACAAAAATGAGTAATAGCAAACTTATATAAACATAAATATGGAAAATAAGTAATTGTAGCGTTTTTTAATCGGATTTTCACTAATAACCAGTACCGAATACAGTCTGCAAACCCCCAATATACCCGGTTAGGTCAATCGTATTGATTGCGTAGTGTGTCTTTTGAAAATGTGAGCCCTAAAACTCAAATTCTCATTAGCAATTTCATCCTCCTTAGCAATCCCTCCTCCTTAGCAATACTTAGCAATCCTCCTTCTCCTTAGCAATCCCTGAGCAATTAGCACCCTCCTCCTCCTTAGCAATTCCTAAGACATCCTCCTCGTCCTCCTTAGCAATCCTCCTCCTCCTCCTCCTTAGCAATCCTCCTTAGCAATTCCTAAGACATCCTTCTCGCGTTCCTCAGTAATCCTCCTCCTCCTTAGCCATGCACCTTAGCAAACCTTTAGCAATCCTCCTCCTACTCCTTAGCAACCCTCCTCCTCCACCTCCTTCTTAGCAATCATCCTCCTCCTTGCTACTGAGAATGTGAGTTTTTTTCCATCCCCTATTTCGAACAGTTTAATCACTCATTTATTTATATTCCCGCTTCTACTACATTTTTGCTTTGTATTTTATTCTAGTCTTTTGTGATTAAAAAAAAAAAGAGAAATAAAATCGAATACGGCATAAAATTAATCTTGTTCAGATAATTTTATTTTTTAATTTAACAAAAAAACACCATAACCATTAATGTATGTTATCTTAAAAATAAATAAATAAATAAAAGTAATAATTGGTAATCTGAACCCCATAACTTTAAGAGTTGAAGCCTACGTTAACCATCCAGGCAATTTTAAATTAAATTACCATATGACACTACATAGATGATAACTACATACAGGAAATCGTTCTTTTACAGATAATAAGTTGGGTGAACCGTAAGAACTATTATAAATTTACAAAAGGAAAAGCAAAGAAAGAGAGTAAAAAAACAGGTGTATCGGGATTCCAGGTTGGTTGTTATTCGCCATGTTGTTGAGGGGGGCCATGTCCTTGAAGAAAGCTTCCATTGAGGAACCTAGGAGAGCGGGAACAGAGAGGAAGCCGGTCCCGCCCGGTGTGTGTCTGTGTACGCAGGAACAGCCTGCGACGAAGAGAGTGTGCGAGGGAGGACGGAAGACGAGGGAGGGAGGAAGACGAGGGAGTGGGGAAGTCCCTATTCACCCACGCGCCCACCGACAGCGGGGAAGCGCCCATAAATCGGCGAGGTGATGGTGGTGGGGGCTCAATTAAAATTTGAAACTCTGTAGTTGATTCGGGATGAAAAACGAGCTGGCCCGGAGGCGATAAAAAAGTCCAGGGCGAGCCCAATTCCCCAAGGTATTACCATCCTCTGGACTTCGGCCATCCGTCTTCAGGGAAAATCGGTAATTGCTCGACTGCCATCCTGTATCGTACACTACTCCCAACGCAGACACGCCTTTTCTTTTACAGGAAGGAAACATTATATCGATACCTCCATTTTAAATAATGCAAATCATAAATTTGGAGGGGAAGCATAAATAAAATATGTACACAGGTAATGTATAACTTAAACGATGGCTAGATAACAGAACCTTTTGATGGGGGTGAGTTTTCCAGATAAATGACAGGCATATATCAAACATCTGACTATAAATTACCAATTACAATTATTAGAGTATTTTAGTTGGGGTTCGGTCAAGTTAGATCCAAAAAATACAAATTTAAAAAAAATGTATTTTTTTAAAAGATTATCTGCCAACGTTTCGGCTTACATTGTTTAGGGTCCCTAATTTAGGATGTCTTCATGATAGCCCTGAAGATGGCTTACAATGTAAGCCGAAACGTTGGCAGATAATCTTTTAAAAAAATACATTTTTTTTAAATTTGTATATTTTTTGGGGGGGATCTACCTTGACCGAACCCCAACTAAAATCCTCTTATAATAATATCTACGGTCAAAATTACTCTCCTTTTAAATTACCAATTACAGTGCGCTAGGGAAGGACAGTAAAATTTATTCGAATGAATTATCATACATTATAAAATATACAATAAATTCTCTAATCCCACAGTACAAACTAAAAGAGGGATAAATAGGGATGAAGATGTTCTAGTTTTATGAATCAGAGTTACAACACTAGTAATATTAATATTTTTAAAAATAGTTTCAACTCAAATTAGCAGAGGTATGAATTATATATATGTTGCTGTAAAGTTTACTAATGGCAGTAAATTATTCTGCAACAATTTTTTTTTAATAGTTATTTTATAATTTCTTCCATATNATCAATCGGGTTGCAAAAAGAAGTTAAATATTATATATTATAATTATTATGTATTATATACATATATATCCATGTGAAAATCATCATGAACGAAAATAAACTGTTGCTATTGGAGGAAGAAATGTTAGAGATAAGACACGATGGAAACAGAAAATGTAGTAGTCACACACACACACACACACACACACACACACACACACACACGTGGGGGTCCCTGACTGTGAGACTGGCGTATACGACTTTTCGACACGGCCAAGAGAGGAAGAAGTATTTAATAAATTAAACTTACTTTAAATTTCTAAACTCTATTATAATCTTTTAGCCTCGTCTAATCGTCTTATTATTACAATTAATTAGATAGCTCTAACTAACAACTAACTAACTAACATAACTAACTTAATATAAAATTATATGATGGTCACTGAAGTAATTATCAGCTTACATTTCCTATAATTTTAATACAATACGGTATTTATGAATCAAATAGTAAAAGTTAGCTAATGCCTATTTTCACAAAAGAAACAAAAAACCAATCAATTTTCGGCAAAAAGTAAAAGGCAAAATAGGTAAATCTCCACGCATTCGTATATTTGACACAAATCCCATATAGTTAAACTATTAGATACATGTGCAATTTTATTGGAGTTGGTAGTTGAAGCTTATATTCGTATATAATTCCATTATTCATACTGGAACTTCAGATACAACTTAGGAACGGTTATAATCTAAATTACGTTTGGCGTATAGTGGGCAGGCATTTGATTTCTATCTTCAGGTTTTACGTTTACTGAAACGTAAACCAAGATATTTTACGCTGAAAAAGTTAATATACTGTTTAGGAAATAAACTGAAATTTATAAACTAAACCAGTTTCAGTTGGTCAGAGCAGACACTGTTTACAACAACGCACTTGTCTTGCAAATAAAACTACAAGAAAATAGTGCGTCAATATAAGGAAATATAATATTAAATATGATACAAATATTATTTTTTGTTGGTATTTAATTCCACGTAAATTTTACTAATTTTTAGTGCAAGGGAACAGAATAAAAATCTAACTGTCCCAGCCAGGACACGAACCTGGATAAATGCTTGGTAAATGCACCGGCCCGGATAGCAGGAGATCCAGGTTCGAGTCCTTGCTGGGACAGTTAGATTTTTTTATTCTGTTCCCTTGCACTAAAAATTAATTAAATATGATAATTTTTTAAGGCTTTTTCAAAGGCTGAACAGTGTGAAAGTCGTTTAATGCAATTAAGTTTATATTCAACAAACATACAGTCCATGTTTGACGTCAACCATTAAAAAAAAAAAGTAAATGTAAAATGGCTGTTTTGTAGAATATAGCTACTTAGTACTAATCAACACATTAACTTAACAGTATTCAACAGGTAATAAACTTCAAATTAATTTGGTAGATTAAAAAAAAGACAAAAGAAAATATTTAGACTTACAAGAAGGGGCATTCTATATAATTAATACAAATAAATTGCGATCCAAATTTGAGTATGTGAAATGATCTTATTTTATCAACTTAATAAATCAAATATGTTACCATCCTAGTACACATGTATGGAAATGACCTTGATCGCACGATTACTCTCAAATTTACGTATTTAAATTTAAATATATATTCTAAGAAAATATTAGACTTTATAATGGGTAAACAACTCGCCCATAATTCATAAATAATTGAATATTAGTAAGTACAAAACATCGATAGCTTTGGCCACAAAATGGATGAGATATGGATAATAGGGAAAGAGAGAGAGAGAGAGAGAGAGAGAGAGAGAGAGAGAGAGAGAGAGAGAGAGTGAGAGAGTCAGGTAAAAGATGGAGTAAAGGATAAGAGGCAAGGGAGGGAAGAGAGAGAAAGACCGAGATTGAGTAGAAGAACAAGTAGATATGAAAGGAGGGAGTTGAGAGGGAAGAGCGAGGAGGAGAGAGAACTGCAAAGAGAAGGAAAATGGTGGGGGAGGGGGGAGGTCGGAAGAAGACGGAAGAATTAGAAATAGGTATATCTGGAGCACTCCAAGGGTAACCAAATCTGCCTGCGCCACGAGACACTCAGCTGAATCAGTGTATACTTCCTTCTAGGTTCGTCTTTCCAAGTCATCGGCACTCGGCTTCCAAACACGGCCATCAACAACGCCCCTCCTCATTGTCTATTCATCAGGAACTATTGTCCATTCAAGAAGGCTTAGTAACTAGTTCCTAAAATCTCCTATTACTGGAAGTTGCAAAACCTTGGGAAACAATTTCAATTAAGATTTTGCTCCAATACAGGGTAAATGTCAATTACAAACAAACAGGAGTTATATTTACTTGCCCCTGAATAAAAAACAGAACCAGTCAGTAGTGTAGTAAGGGTAAGATTCACCTATCAATATCCCCATCGACGATTTTTTAAACATTAAGGACAAATTTACATTATGAACCTATGAACCGTAGCGGGTTTACAAATATAGAAAGCCCCGTCAAGAAGGAGCTGCGTTAACTAAGCGAATTTCTCAGTACGTAGTTAATGAATATGTGTATTTGAAATAGTTTAAACTATAGTCCAATGATGCTCAACAAGTAAGTCAGCCTTTTTTTCTGCCTTTAAAAGCAATAAGTCAATCCTACATTTAAAAAACAACAACAACAAAACATTTAATTTTGGCTTCTAGACCGTTAATTTAAAGTTAAAATTCAGGCAAAGCTCTTATCAATCGGGTTGCAAAAAGAAGTTCACTGGAATATTCTGAATTATTTTTTCTCAAAAAGTGGATGCTAGAGCGCATACACACACACACATACAATTCTTTGTTCATACACACTTTATATATTACAGATACACATAAACATATATGATAGTTTAGAATGTACCATATTTTTAGTTTCCCAAATTTTACAAATGCCATGATACCTAAGGGACATCTGCAAAAAGCATCTGCTCGTGTATCCTTAATTGTTTATGTGTGATTGTATGATCCACATGAACGAGAGGTCTACCAGGAATCCTGTATGGGATCAATACATTATTAGGCAATATACTCATACTATTCATACAGTATGGATAAATACATCCAAAACACCTGCGTTTTTAGTTATTACATAGGAAGATACTTTGAGCCGCTCGTATTTGGGGTAAGATGGCAATAAGGTTTCAAGTAAATTTGTATATAGATTTGAAATAGTTAGCAAAGGTTTGCTCTTTCAGTGACGTACACTCATTCTGTTCCATCTCTTTTTAAGGAAATCTAAACTAAATTACCTACTAGATTCTTCAAAAATGTTTCAAAAACTTCTTACAATATATCATCGATCCAAATTTGAAAAGAGTTCAAAATTAAAGCTACTCCGATGTGGCAAGTGTTCCCATGCTTTCTGGGTTTCTGAACCCAGTAACCCCCCCCCCCCCTCCAACCAACCACTGTAAATTTACTTAAGAAACCGATAATTATATTTGGCTCCAACTTATAGACCTACATTTATTAAATTTTCGAACCTGAACTCTTAATTTGTTTTTGTTTTATTAAAATGATAGGATAGTTGAATACAGACAGTGACAGTGGCCACATGTATTCGGCCAATGTCCGAAAGCGCTCGCCAACGGAGGATGGTTTGCAGAAACCAATGAAGACGGATTACAGAAGGTATGATAGTTCTACAGTCATTGGTAGTGAAAATAACCTTTTAAATTATCTACCTGATAGGATAGTATTGCTGAAAATTTAAGGATCTACAAGGAAAAAAAAGAAGATATTTCTGGCGTATCAAAATTAATTATTAGGGATATACTGAGAAAAATTACTATCACCTAAGGCAAACGGATGGTTTTTCAATTTAATAAGTATTAATCTTCTACGCCAATCGTTGGTTTATAAGTTAAAATTTGAGGGTTAAAATTAAGGAATAGGTCCACACAAAAAAAATCCTAGTCACACACATAGATTGCATGCGTATATTAACGCTCTAGTGGTCAGAGTTTTTATAAATAAAATTTGACATTAGTTTTTAAATGCAAAACGTAAGGCTAAGTTGGTTTTTAAACAAAAACTAGATTAAAAAACAATGTGGAATGAATAGTTGACCGTCAAGTTGTATGAAGAGAGGATTGTCGAGAGAAATTAAAAACTAATTTGTAACCAAAATAGTTTTTATTTTATCCAACATTTCGGCCTGAATTTTAGGCCTTCATCAGGGCTGAATATGATATAGAAACATACAAAATAATATAGAAACGTGTCTATATGCGATAATCAAACAAAGATTAATGAATGAAAATATAAAACAGTGTGTACTCGATTATAAAAATGGATATTAAACATATTGTAAATAAAAAATTGTCAATAAAAGTCGTAAGTTTACATACCAAATAGGGTGATGGGGAGAGAGAGAGAGAGAGACTCGTGCTCAACTGAGCATGACAGACATATTCTAAACTTGTAGGGGTTACATGACAAAGAATGCTCTGATACTTATTAGTATGTAAATGTTATCACATACATACGTTATCATGTACTATGATACTGTACATTATTTACGCATCACTAACGTCATGGGCTTAATTAACTTATCGCAATTATTGAGCAAAAGGAATACTTATTCATTATGTAGAGGTGACGCAACCAAAAAGTGACTAAAAGGAGAGTTTTTTGACAGTAGATATTATTCTTAGATGATTTTAGTTGGGGTTCGGTCGAGGTAGATCCAAAAAACTCAAATTTAAAAAATGTATTTTTTAATGAAGGATTATCTGCCAACGTTTCGGCTTACATTGCAAGCCATCTTAAGGGCTGTAGAAATACAATGTCATGAGAATACAATCATAATTGAAATTAATATAATAGAGAATTGGAATAATATAATGTGATATCAAGAGTATGAATGTAGAAAGCTATGTAAGAGAATTTAAAACGATTTCGAAAAAACAATTTGAAAAAAACAATTTGAAAAAAACAATTTGAAAAAAAACAACAAAAAAAACAAGCAAACAACAACGTATTGACAAAGAAAATATTGAATAACATTAAAACAGTAATCTGCCACACCTACCTATCATGAAGATGAGAGAGGACGTCCTGTCCCTAAGTTCACATTTCCATGACTAAAATATAAATTTTACTTCAACAGAGGTAGCAGCCCTACAGCCCTGAAGATGGCTTGCAATGTAAGCCGAAACGTTGGCAGATAATCCTTTATTAAAAATACATTTTTTAAATTTGTGTTTTTTGGATCTACCTTGACCGAACCCCAACTAAAATTATCTAAGACCAATAAGTGACTATTCATTTTCAAACACAAGATTGATAAGGCAAAAGTAGCACAAAATACTAAGAAAAAATACTTTCAACTAGTTTTAGAACTTAAACCCTTAAATTTTATACTTAGAGGAATAGTTCTGCCCAAATATAAATATATACAAATTTTTAGCTTGATATTTCTGGCAAATTCCAAAATTAGCAATTAAGGAATTGTTTAGTAGTTACGGATTTTAAAAAAAATATTTAGTGTTTAATAATATTCTACATCGACCGAAGGGTTATAGTCAAATTGTGAGGGAACTAATTATATGTGGCGCAATGTTTATTCTTGTGAAATAAAATTATAAAGAACAATAAATATTTTATTTTTGTTGTGGTTTTTTATCCCACGTAAATTTTAAATTTTTTAAATAATTAATGAGAGGGAACAGAAAATAAAAAACTATCTGTCCTCGCCAGGAATCGAACCTGGACCTCCTGCTATCCGGGCTGGAATGCTAATTAATCCATTACACCACAAGGACTAGCCAGTTATCTCATTCAATTCCCTCTACATTAGCGAGAGCCTAACTCTCTCGTCTTTCTCGTAAGTTAGGCTCTCGCTAATGTAGAGGGAACTGAATGAGATAGCTGGCTTGTCCTTGTGGTGTAATGGATTAATTTGCATTCCAGCCCGGATAGCAGGAGGTCCAGGTTCGATTCCTGGCGAGGACAGATAGTTTTTTATTTTCTGTTCCCTCTCATTAATTATTTAAAAAATATAAAGAACAATGTTATGGCGAACGAGAAATTAAACAAAGAAGTCAAAATTTTAGTTATTTTTCCCTATACCAGGTACCATTAATAAAGACGTTCGTGATTTATGTAATGACTCAACAAAGGATATATTTTAAAATAATAATGGCGGTCTTAAGTTAAGTGAAACCTTGATTTTTCCAGAATGATTGTTTTTCATTAACAGTAGTGATTCCTTAAAAAATAATCATATGTAAAAGGCCCATCAGGTAGGCCTATTTTAGAGAATTCCAAAGGAATTTAAGCTATTAAGATTTTTCAAAATCAGATTCACAGAAAATAATTTCAAAATTTTCATACAGTCCTACATATTGCGCAACAAAAATAAACAAAGTAACTAAAGTTTAGAATAATAGGTATCTGTGTGTGCGATCGTGTGTGTCACACTTTTCAGTTGTCTTTTTTCTTTAACTGTCGAGAAATTAGCACTTAGTTTATATACTTCCTGGGTGAGGGTATTTTAAGACTCGATGATACACAGTTAGAATTTGAATTTGAAGTAGAAAGGGAAGATATTAGTGAAGTTTATACAATTAATTAATATTCTAATTTTTCTAACCCTGATTCAGGAGAAAATATTTGAGGGATCTAAAAACTTAATTAAATGATAAATTATTAGTATTATAGCTATTAAATAAAATATAGCTAGCTAGAAAGTCATTTAAATAATATAAACAAGATATAGTTATAAAATAAACGAGGAATTATGCGGGGGGGGGGGGGGT
>KZ806970.1:804834-824771 GCA_000696205.2 Oncopeltus fasciatus
GGGGGGGGGGGGGGGGATTAAATAGATGTTTTTATTCTTTATAGAGGGTAGGACAAAAAAATTCAGAGCCAATTGAAAGGACCAGAAGGGATGGAGGGTGGTGGGGGATGACTGTAAGCAAAATGTCATTAGGTTCACGTGCAGGGATGAGACAAGAAAAGCACGTTATTTTTGGGGAACACGAGGCCGGCACGAGGAGACTCATCACTGGCTCATTCAGGAATGGGGTACACGAGTCACTCTAGAGTCCTTTCAACTGTAGAGCAGTGCGCCCAAGAGTGGCCAATCAGAGCTCGGCTCTCGGGCTACGTTTACCTGCTTCTCAAGGGTGGGGGTGTCTCATTCACCCCACCGCATTCCTACTTCAAGAGGGAATCATCTCACTCCAAAATTATCAAATCTTACGGTTTGGCGGCAAAATTAAATAGTTTAAAAGTTAGTAATTCTTCTCTATAATTTAAATAACAATATTTAATAAAATCACATCATAATGCATATTTTCAATTTCATATAACAATGAAAGTAGTTTAAGATTATGCGGGTGGGCCGAGGATTGGCCATAGATCACTAAATGTGGTTTCTATATTTTAAAATTAAGATATTTTTGAGTAAGATAACGTTCCCAAATATTTTCATCAATAATAAAATAGTACATAATTATTTTAAATGATGGTTTCCTCTCAATATTATATTACAAATTAAAGATCATCATATTTCCCTTGAATTGCTCACGGGAAGTGTTTTACAAATATGGCCAGTATATAAGAAATATAACATGAACATTTATTTGATGCAATGATAAAGAGTACCTGTGAAAGTAGGGTTTCATGTCAAATAGTTAAATTAATTAAAATACTTCATAATATATTTCATGCGCTAATCACAAATGAATCATTATCCTCACCCTCTAACAGTAAGCCAACTATAAAATCAATCAGAACTAGTATTTACTCAATATTGCACAAGTAATTATGAATATATGCATATAAATGTATAAAAATTAAAATAATATTAATCGACTACAAATATTATATAATTAATTTTATTATTAGTCAATTACATNATTTATATATTTTTTACAGTTTTAGTTCAGCACTCTGAGATGTGAACATAAACCTCCCTGACAGATCTCTCCAGATACCACTATCGCCCTGATGATGACTTACAAGTTAAGTCGAATTGTCGGCAATAATAAAATAATATAAAGCCTGGCTGCAGAGTGTGCACGGTAGGGGAAGACCAATAATCATATAATATTCCTCGGGTCTCGAATCACTTGAGTCCCTCGTGCCAGCAGCGGATCTAGTTCCTCATTCAGGAGGCTCTTATCGATGGGGGTGTTTAAAATAGGGTTGCTAACTGTAGAGAGCCCTTCTCGCTATGACTTTAAATTGTTTTTTAACGAACCGATTGGATTATAAACCTTAAATGTTAATTAAGGTTATATTCCTGTTATATCTAAACACCGATGATATCTATTATAGGTTTTTAGATAAAACAGGAATAATCACTAAGTATAAAGTAAGAATAATAAAAATGATTATAGTTTAACGATTATTGAGTAGATCACCAAAAGTCGCTCCCATACCAGTAAATTTTTTAAAAAATATTTTTAATATAGGGATGCCCAACTATCTTTAAGAAGTTCCTGAACAACAACAACAAAACATTTAATTTTGGCTTCTAGACCGTTAATTTAAAGTTAAAATTCAGGCAAAGCTCTTATCAATCGGGTTGCAAAAAGAAGTTCACTGGAATATTCTGAATTATTTTTTCTCAAAAAGTGGATGCTAGAGCGCATACACACACACACATACAATTCTTTGTTCATACACACTTTATATATTACAGATACACATAAACATATATGATAGTTTAGAATGTACCATATTTTTAGTTTCCCAAATTTTACAAATGCCATGATACCTAAGGGACATCTGCAAAAAGCATCTGCTCGTGTATCCTTAATTGTTTATGTGTGATTGTATGATCCACATGAACGAGAGNTACACTTCATATACTTATTTATAATATCTTGAAGACTAATAAAGTTGTACATAATATAGAGAAAAATATTAAAAGATCATCTATATAGAGAGAAAGAGAGAGTGATAAGGATTAGTCAGTTAGAGAGCGATTCTGTACAGTGTCTGTTAGAGTACGGCCATAATGAACAAGAGTATCTGGAAGGAGCAGAGAGAATGACGGGACCCGAAGATAGACGAAGAAGCACGAAGCAGCCTCTCTCCTGGTTTCCATAGCGTCGGTGGCTAAATGAATTATTTGTAATTGGAGGTAGAGGGGCCCCATTGTTCCCCGCCCTCACTAGCCCCTACCGATTTATTACGTCACATTCTGAGAGGGCTAATTTAGTGGGCATTGTCTCCCCTCAGGACAACACCGAGATTGTTATGTAGGGGCTCCACCGGCCTTCAGGGCATCTATCACCTTCCCTTGATTTGTTTTCTTTGGCTCCAATACGTAACCTTCTCTACGCATAACACTCTAATTGCTGAATGACCATCTTCCAAGTAGATGAATGAAACCACACCAAACTTACACTCACTAACTCATTAACTTTCATAAGATTTAGCAAATAAATTTCTTATAAGTCAAACTTGCTCCCTTATAACATGGATTATGACGAAATGAATGAACTTTGCATTATATAAAAAAAATTCACCATGAACTTAATGAATTGTAACTTAGCCAAAGAAGTTCTTTGCCTCATGAAGTATTGATTTTTCCAAATATTCCATTAAGTGTGATCTAAGTCATGATCTACATATCAATGTAAGTCCAATCACAATAGTTAACCGTAACCAGCCAATTTCGATGTTTTGGATTGACCTACACTGGTTAAGATTACACTATCTTAGTGGATTTCCTAGGATAGCGAGATTTTCAGTTTGTAAAAAATCAATTCTACAAGAAATGATCTTTAAGAGAAGCTTAAAATATAGTTAAATCAAAATTAGATGACTTATTTGGCAAAGAACTCAGAGATTTCAGCTCGAGAATGTATTAATTTTTTTTTTCGTGTGTTATAGTTCGTTTAAATATCCAGCATGTTGGGATGAACGCTACAGAGGGAGCTTGCTTCATTCATCTAAAGACTTCCAGAAGGCAAGTTCAATATCAAAATGTAAACTGGGCGCAGATTTTTTTTTGTAGTGATGGGGAGGGGGGGGGGGGTAGTTATAAATTAGTCACGTTATGATCAGAAAAAAGCTTGGTTATCTGCAGGACCATTTGCATAAAATATGCTATAGGATGAACCAAAGGTAGAAAGTGTTAAGAGAATCGAATTTAAAATTAAAATCATGCCTGACCCCAATTCTTTCTTATGTGAGACAAGATGGTTGAAGCCGATGTCCATCAACCAGCTTTACTCAAGTTTTTCTAGTCATATTCATCCTATTATTCATCCCCCCCAAAATCGAATTTAGAATCTTACAAGAGCAGAATGGAATGCGATAATAACAGAGAGAGGGAGAAAGAGAGGGGATAGTTTAGGAGTAAGGTGCACGACGTGGAAGTATAGGAATTTGGAGAGCGCGGACACGACTGACGTAAGAGACGGGGGTGGGGCAAAGGTCAGGAGGAGCTAGTCACGCAGACGGGGGCAGGGGGGAGTACACACACAGGATTCCCTCTGCATTCCTGCCAGCCATTAGCTGGCCGACCACCGCCAGGGGCGCTCATCCCTGTCTGACCTCCGCATCTGGATATCCCACCCCGGCAGAAGGAGAGCTAGCCCGAGCGCCCACGCCTCCATAGACCAGCGTCAATAAGAAGGGCGCCCTCCACTAGATCCTCGTATGCACTGGCCTTTCACCGCTAAAGTAAGGATTTTAAAGAGGTCCTGCAGCAAAACCACTTGTCTCATGGTAGTTCTGCACTGTAGTACGGCAGAAGGAACGGGATAAGGGGAGCGCCTAGCCCGAGAGCCCACGCCTTCTTTGGCTATCTCAAACACACACCGCTTAGACACTCCATAGACCAGCGTCAATACGAAGAGCGCCCTCCACTAGATCCTCGTATGCACTGGCCTTTCACCGCTAAAGTAAGGATTTCAAAGAGGTCCTACAGCAAAACCACTTGTCTCATGGTAGTTCTGCACTGTAGTACAGCAGAAGGAACGGGATAATGCAATTTTGTGGATACTTAATGTAAAATACTAACATGTGTGTCTTTTATAGATAGATGGGAAAAGAGGGCACCGAGAGAATTTAAAAATTCTTATTATTAGTGATAAGAAAAAGTTGACAGATCTAATTTATAACTCATATTTATACAGTATTTATATGATAAGAGACCTGCTAAGGAGTATTTAGGAATGTAACTAGAAGAAGAGTAACCAATGTCCATAGCCTCTTCAATACTTTAAATGGTTAATGACCAAAATTAGACCAGAAGAAGGGGAAGTTAAATGGCAGATCAAATTGTCCTACCAAATTCCTATAATCTTTTTGCCTAGTGTTATGACAAAATTGTATAGGCCATCATCTTGATAATGATTTTGGATCTGTCTGCATGTAAAACATAACATTTTTAAAAGTCGTTAGATGTTCACGTAGGCTTCGACGGTCGTCAGATGTATTTATCGTTTCTTCTTCCGGGTTGGACCGTATCCAGTTGTTGATAGTTGCCGAGCTTTCGCACATCATGTGATGGCTTCTTCAGGGCTGAAAAGAGAATGAGAGTTATAATAATAATACAACTCTCAATCTCTTTTTAGCCCTGAAGAAGCCATCACATGGTGTGCGAAAGCTCGGCAAAAAACAACAATTTGACACGGTCCATCCCGGAAGAAGAAACGGTAAATTTTTAAAAGTCGTTATAAGTAAATTTAAGGTTATATTTTCAAACTCTAATTAATATATTTAGGATTTTAAAATATATTGTAAAGTCCACTTATTCAAAACGTACTAGAAAAGAGTATTTTGGCAATTTTTACTAAATGTTTCAAATGTTTTTCCTATAAAAGATTTAATGGAGGTTTACTTCTCCTCGAAGGAGATCATGCCATTTCTCTATTACATATCATTATTTCTGATAAGTATTACTACTGAGTGAATACAATATTTCACTTTTCACCATATGTTCCTTGTAGCTGCATCCCGAGCAACTTATTCAATTAGCGATACTCCTTCCTCAATTATCCTATAGCACTCAGAACATGATGTGGGGTAGGAGTTATAATGGCATAAAAAGTCATAAATAAATACACGGCATTAATGTACTAAATGGCCTATCATGTACTAACATATACTTCGGCTATTGACAAAAGGATCCTAAGTCCTTCTCTTGAACTTTATGTACCAGACGGTCTGCGCTGAAGTGATTACTATCCGATAGGTGCATTTGAGCAACGCTTCCTTCGGGTGGAAATCATGGTGTCTATCCGAAGCAAACTGGAATCTTCCCAATGGTCTGACCCAACCCACAAAACTTGACTTAAACAACCCCAATATAAATACACTTAGTAAAGGAATTAACAACAAGATTAATAACACAGCCTAAATAGTAATCCTTCGTTTAATCTCCCAGTCAAAAAATAATAACAATGTGTTATTAAAATGCCTCATCCAAAAAAGCTTACTGAAAAAGTAAACTTTCAATCAATTATTGGCTTTATTACAGATAAACTGGAAAAAAAAAACTGGTTAAATATACTTACAAAATTACTAATAGAAATTAATGCTATAATTTCATAGAACTATTAATACTAAACACCAATGAAATCAGTATGGAATTTGATAGAAAAAACATCATTCATCAGTTTGATAACAAATCCCAACATATATTAAAATTTAGAACATAACGGATATAAACTATATAAACCAAGAGATGTTTCAAACGGCTATCTTCACCAAAACATATTAGCAAAAACCAATATTTATTTAAACTAATGCAAAAATCCTTTTATGAATTAATAATATATAATTAATAAATTGTGTTCACTCGGAAAGTCTGTTTAAAAGTGAAATGTTGTAAGGTAATAATGTATGTGCTTACTTGTTACGGAGGCGACAGGACATCAATCCTTTTATTATAGGAGACTAATCAGGTTGAGACTAAGCTATAGCTTGACATCTTACAAATTGCTAAGCCAATGATTTTGAAAATTGTTGAATAGTAATCACAAAGCCAGACTAAGAGCACAGGAGAGTATCCACTTTGAGAAGAGCATTTATGTTGATGCTAGTGATCTTTTCCTGGACTGACAGAGGTTAAAAGATAACCAAAAAATATCAAACATCATATTAATTATTTTTGAAAAAAAAAAAAAAAAAAGTTTCTCCGAACTATTGACTTTTGAAATGAGCCTTCCTATAAAGTGAACTAAACTGCCCACCAATAAAAATTAAATTTCTCCACATAAAAAAAAACAAAAAACAAAATGGAGTCCTTCAAATTTCCTTTAAAGTGACATATGAAAGATTGATGCTGTCGGCTGAGGAATGTACATATGATTCACTGCGCTTCTTTAGGGGCTGCGGGCTGGCAGGACTATGGAAGGATATGCACGCCCCCCTCCCCTCAGTGATCATATATTCGTGGCGGTAGGAAGAAGAGGTGCCTGGCCAAAATGCGAATTTCTTATTGGTTATCAGCGTCTGGTCTCCTTCTCTCAGTAAGCATTTCATGTATATTGTGGTAGAAATACATTTTCAAAAATATCCAAAAAAAAAAAAAAAAAACTGTAATAACCTTTAATAGAAATAGTTATAATATAAATTCATTATTTATCCATAAACACCAGCACTCGGAGTAAATATAAGATAGATTTTTAAGTTAAATATATATTTTTCAAATTGTAAATTTTTCCCATTTTTGTAATTTGGGGGGTCCGAAAGAGAATGTAGAGAAATTAACTATAGTTTTTGGATAGCCTTAGCATTAAACAACGTACTACACACGCTCACCCATAGCGAAAATCACTTTAAATAATTAAATTATTATATAATNAATTGCAAGGTAATGGTAGATCGAACAGGTTTAGATAAAGGAATGAACTATTACATTAAAATGCAAGTGTTGATGGTGGAAGAATATTTTGTATGATAGCTACAAGTTTACTTCATGAAAAAACTTAGTGTATTTTAATATTTAGACACTTTCAGTGCAATGAATATTTAAGCTTTTCTAAAAGTTAAAATAGGATATTGCCATCCTTTAAAAAAATACTGCCTTTTTCCACCCACTTCTCTTCTTCCCCCCTTCCCCTTTCCTCACTCTTATGGCTATTAGTCCTTTTCCCAAACTTCATTTATTACCCCAGCAACCAAGAGTTAGAACAGGCAATTTGTGACTCTCACCCTTCGTTATACCCACAGGTATGTGTAATTCTTTAATATAGTTTTCTTATTACAACTTTATAAACACAATTAGTATATGTATGTATATGTATGTATATATATATATATAAAGTTTAGAACGTGTCGCTATTTGATAACTACAGTTAATATTGTTAATAACATTATCTATTGATCGAGGAAAATAATATAAAATCAAACATTGTATTCTACAAATCTTCCAAATTTCTATATTTGCCTGTAAAAAGCGTTTAAGAATACAAATATAATCGTATCTCCGGCAGAGATAATATAAGTACAAACTGGTTTCCTGACAGTCGGATAATATGGATCCAAGGAAAACACCAGCCCACGCTGGAAGTAAATTGGCTGGAGAAGAATTTAGGTCTCTCCTTCGCGCCGTACGAATGTTCTTGGAGCAGGTTTTGGGGTAGAGTCCTCTACATCCTAGCTCCTTCCAAGGTACAAGTGTACAAGTAACACTCCTGCTCCCAGATGATGGAACAGGATACCTAACGTTTTCTACAGGATAACTCCCAGCTCGGAATGATATAACTCCTTAGTTCTGTAATGTATATTTATTCTGACAACCGTCCCTCACAATCCCAAGTATATAGCTCACTTTAAATTGTGCACAATTCCACAATATGTAACTAAAAATATACAACACATTACACAAAAATATAAAGTTTATTTGGCGCAGTATTGAAACATAAACTTTTTCTGTCAAAATTCCTTTTTGCCTGAGGCAAAATAATGGAACACACTCAATAAATTCATAAGTAGACATTACAATTAGTAATGTCCTCATTAAAAAAAAATTAAATAAATAAAAAATACCAGAAGCATTACCATCTTGTCTGAATAAGAAATAATATTAATATCCAGTAATTGGAGGTTCATTGGTCGACAACTATTATGCTGGAGAAATTAGTCTGGGTTTCGGCCAGAATCAGAAAAATAAAATACTCCAAAATTGTTGGGTAATAAAATGTACATTTATTATATTGCATACTTATTATATGTATTAAATGTATAAAATACCCAACAAAATTGTTGGGTAAAATAATTACCCAACAATTTTAGAGTATTTTACTTTTCTGATCCTGACCGAAACAATGACTAATTTCTCCAGATAAATATCCAATAAAATGAAAAGGCCAAAGCAAAAATTAAATCAAACTGAAATATATTTAAAACCACAACGTAACTTAATTGATATTCATGATTTTTTTTCTTTCATAAGAGTAATAAGGCATGGTTGCCAACGTTCATGATTAACAACAAAATGATCATCAAAATAGCGAATCTTCTGACAGGGAGGAAAGACAAGAAGGAAAGAAATAACATCAGAATATGATTTCAAGAGCCCTTCAAGTACTGTATAAAAGAGTAGAAGTCAGAATAAATTCAAATGTCGTTAAAGATGGACATTTATTCAAGATAGAAAAAAAGTAAATAAAATCCGTCAAGCAATAACTACAGAACTAATTCTGTAAGCAGATTTTATATGTTTCACTTAGGATGGATATATACCAGAAATTAAGAGCAACGAGAGTAAAATGTAAGACTGCTCAAGACTGGCAGGGGAGAAGGAGTGGAGGAACTAATCAAAAACTACCCGTCGTAGTTACATTCGTAAATTTCTTCCTTAACAAGCGTTTTTCTTAAAAGTGTAATAGAACAAAAAAGTTATGAAATTACATGTTACACTTATAGTGACAACTGGAGAGGTTTTTGACCATAGATATTATTAGTAAAAAATTTTGTTGGGATTTGGTCAAGGTTGATAAAAAGAAAGCAATTTAAAAAAGATGTGTACGTTTTATTGCCTGCGACGTTTCGATAAACATTGTAAGCCATCTTCATGAAGGCGAGAGGGGACTTCTGCCACATAAACATGTAAATATTGCAGCTCAAGTTGGCCTCCATATTTACATATAAAAATGGTAAGAACTGTATAATTGAAATGTATAAATTATGAAATATTCATTATGTAATATGTATATATTTAAAAGTTAGACACAGATGCTTTGTCTTTGGAGTTCCTCGAGTTGCTGCATTTCCAACACTAACGACGAACAAAATAAAATTAAGTATGCTCTGAGCTATTGGCCTGTTAGAAAAATTACTCAGTTTGATTAATGTATTTCGGAGGGGCTGTCATCTGAGCGTCATTGATAGATTACTCTTATCTTTCCAGCATATGAATTATGCAGGCTTCAATCTCTAGGCACGTGCTCAATCTCTTTCACTTGCCGGGTGTCGACTGAGGTCTTATCTGATATTTTTGTTAACTACCAAATAACAGCTGTAACTCCGAATCTGAAAGCGCAGAAGACGTACACCTATGCAGCGATAAAGCGACAGCTGAAAGATCACTGGGAACCAGACAACAAATCCATAATAAAACATGAATGGAACTAGTTAATATTTTCAGTTAGGTTATCAGATTTATACTATATAAATCTATATTAACTTAGACCAAATTTATCAATATTATATATTTATTCTCATTTCGTTTGCTTGAAATCCGCCTTCAGAACAGCCAGATGAAACTCATGTGAAGTATTCAAGCGCTGAATGAATACTGAAGAAGAGAGCTTTAGTCTCCTCCTACAACGTTCAGAAAGCAAGATAAGGAATAAGGAAAAAATAAAAAACAGAGTATGTTAAAGAGCAAAAAAAAAAAAAAAAAATGAAAGCCAAGTGCTATTAAAATTATTTTTTTTCGGATAATGCCCCTGAAGTATTTTGTTTAGCGCCACGAAACTCAAATCAAAAGTCAACGTTTCATAGTAAAGCGATATATGTATATATATATATATTTGGACAATTTTTTCGCCCATTGAGACGCTGCTTTCCTATTAACAAAATGGGATAATACAACTTCACCTTAATAAATTTTAATTCCAGATTTCCAGCATTTTATAATTCACATAGGTCACAGCTTTGAATATATTTATACTACTTTTTTAAATAATGATTTTATACAAGAAATGCAAATGGAGCCAGAAAAAAAATCTTACCACCTCAGTAGGGACCAGTGTGCATTGGTCAGCCAACTTGCCCGGAAAGCAGGAGTACCCGGGTTCGTGTCCCGGCAGTTGTAGTAAGGTTTTTTTCTGGCTCCCTTTGCATTTTTTGTATAAATATACCACGTATTTCAGAGACAGTCAGTCATATTTGCTGAGCATAGTACGAAAAAAAAAGCAATGCTACATGTCAAATAGATCTTGCTTCATCGCATCACTAAAAAATAGAGGGAGGGAAGACAGAGAGGTCGAAAATATTTAGTTACTTTTCAAATCTGGTTTAAATAATCCTATGATATTTGTTAATGATTAGTTCAAATTAAGTTTGAAAATAAAATATTCATATTCTTAAGGGGAATTATGATTGGGAAGTGTTCCCATTTTATATATTCATCTCGAGATTAAATAAGGCTACAAGATATCAATATTTATTTAGAAAATACTGAATACTAAGTTAACTAAAGAATGGTAGGTGTTGTTATAACATGAAAGTTGAAATTAAGGAAACATTTGTCCTGAAGAATATTTTGTCTGTTCTGCTTTTTAATTATTATTCAAGCTTCTAAATAAAAACAATAAAAACATTTTTTTAGACATTAAGCATCTGAAAATAAACTCTTCTGGTGAATTATAAGGAATATTTGCGACTAAGACAGACGATTCTTGGGCGAAGCTGAAGTGACGCTGCACACATAATAACTATAGAGAATACGGATATACGTATCGTCGTAATAATTTGTTGTGACTATTCATTTTATTTAATTATTAATATAAATTCAAGGGATCACAAAACATAAAAAAGAAACATCTCAACTTACGTTCATGCCCGATAATTGTATTTTACTTACTTTTCATACAAGGACAGTAAAATAGTTATTGTATATATTGTAGCATACAATAGATCTGAACCGAAAAGATGAAGTAAATATTGGTAAGAGAAAAATATATTTTTATAGTTAATAAATCAAAAGTGTACAAACTATATATCTGTAAAATAAATAAACAGTATCAGAGTCCTTTCAGATACAGGGGGAATGGCCAGCCCCCGCAAGAAAATAATAAAAAACGAAAAATAATGGCTATTTAATATTTCTATAGCTTATTTATTGTTCATAAAGAATTTTTAAATATCAGTTAATTTAAATTATTTCATTACAAATACTCTTGAGATAACTTAGACAAATAAAAGTTAAAGCTAACAATTAAACCAACTAAACCATTCAAAGACGAGTTAACATAAAAACGATTTAGTAATTATTTATTCTTGGTAATAACAAAAAAAAATTTTTTTTCAGAAAAAATCTAGTTATTTTTGGAAGAAATCTGCAGGTAATTTCCAGATGTCAAGTGTGTTCTGGTCCCAGCCATCTTTATGTTTCTTCTTTTTGGGTAGATTGGTTTTGTGACGATTCTTTCTGGCATTGGATCATTTCATTGCCACCTCCCTCGTAAAATAATATTAATAAATTACTAAATAGTATGAGTGATGTACTATATAGTCTACTACAATGGTCATTAGCAGTTTTTTTTTTAAAGCATTTATCTTCTTTATGTAACCATTTAGGAAATAAATAAAGGAACTTTTTAAGAGAATTTTTTTTTTCCTGTAATAATACAAAATCTGAATGTAAGGAAATGACTGAGAGCTGGCTGTGGAAGTGAAGAAGACGATTATTCTTCAAGACTGACATATCTAATCACACAGGAGATAGTGGCAGGTAGTTGTAGGAGAGGGGAGCGGAGGATGTTTGGTGGGTCAACACAGGAGATTCACGTTATCTTTCGACAGATGTAAGCCATCCAGAGAGACACACTAAAATCAGTTATCCTAATAAGGACTAACCTTTTCCCGAAGAGATCCTTCCCCCACCAACCAGAAATTTGTAGAAGAATAAGGACATGGGAGAAGATTTAAACCGCCATTTAATGCTAACTGAGAAGGACATAGTATAATATAGCTAATAAGAATCATTAATTTAGTCAGGCCTTTACCTAATATCAATTGATATTAAGTAAAATTTAAGTATCAATTTAATGGACTATTTTATTAAATTAATCGTAGTTATATTAAAATTGATACAGAAAGGCTCCTAGATATAGAGGGAAATAGTCGGGGTTCGATCAAAGGATTATCATTAAATAAAAACAAATTGATGAACCAATATGGTTCTTATTTTTGCCAACGTTAGAGATTCTCTTTATTCCTTATCCCCACAGGTATGTGTAATTCTTTAATATAGTTTTCGATAAATTTTACTACTAACACTATATATATAATCAAAAACTACNACACACACACACACACACACACACACACACACACACACACACACACACACACACACACCACACACATGTAATATTTTAATCACAAATTTAGTAGACAAACCTTGACCCTCCTTAAACAAACACCTTAATTATTTTCAATTTATTTACATCTAATCATTACGTTTCAGGCAGGACAATGGCCATAAGTATAATAATTAAATCATTGCAATTGGTTTAAAATGAACAGTGTACAAATTAATTGATAAATAAGTCCACTGAATTCAACTACTAGTATTACAAGTATTACTATTCCCTTTCAATTTTTATTTGAGAACTACCCTTACACTTTTTACATTAAATTTACGCTACACTGCAATATTCCTTTCTCTCTTATTTTTATTAATGTAATCTGTCCAAACAATAGACTCCTGGTAGGTCATTTGATACAAATCCAATGAGGTTAGACTCAAATTGAATTTTGGACAGGGCATGCAGTCAAATTTAATAAAATTAAAATTAATCTTTAAATTTTATTCGTTACTTTGAAACCAAATTTAATTTCAATCACTCCATATACCCTATATGATTTTTGATACTCCCAAATACCTTTCACCTTTTTTAAAGGTAGTTTGTAACTTTTCTTTACAAACACACACACACATACATATACATATATAAAATTATTCTTTTTGCCGTAATAAGATTGATTTAGATATATATTATAAGAAAATTTTATAATATCATTCAATTTAAAACATAAAAGTAATCTGTAGTCATTTTCACTTGGAATATTTTTATACAAAACACGATTTGCTTTTAAATTTTTAGAATTTAATAATGATTATACTGTAGAAATTTAAAATTGATTAAAAGGCGAAACAAATTCCAGAGTAAGAAGGGGAGGAGACTCTGGAGATGGTTTACATTCTTATTAAATAAAAAAACTACAAACATTCACTAATAAATAATTTTTTGTGTAAATGGCATAACCGAACAACCTCATTAGCTGGATTTTAGACGCACACACAAATAAGCACACTATTTACTCATGTACGAAACGAACGCAGGTAAACTTGGATAAGTTAAGGTATAACTTGAATGAGTAACCTAGTCTACTGAGGGATCTAGGGGACCTGTTTCTTGAGCTAAATTTGTTCAGCTTCAAAAACAGTTTTTTAAAATGTCTCTTCACAGAAACAGTTATATGACACAAATGAAACTATTTTATGTCTAGGACTGATTGATTTAAGTATTTACAGAAAATACCAGTAAATTCCGGGAGGCATGAGAGGGAAGGAGTGAGATAGAAAGGTCAGAGAGAAGGCCGGTGAAGGTTGGTAGAGGGGGGGGAGGGAAGGAGGTGGTGGAGGGGGCACCAGGTGTAGGGGCAATTCTCTTTCTCTCTCTCTCCCCACCCCCATCAGCCAATGGCGGGGAAGAGAGGAACAGAGAGAAGGAGAGAGGGCTGGAGGAGCGGGTGGGGGGAGAGAGAGAGGCGGACTGAAGAGTTCATTCATAAGATGTGCTTGGCCGCGAGGGGTTGTTCACAGTCTGGTGGCGGGAAGGACGGAACGGCACGATGCGCGAATGCCTGCTAGTGGTAGGTGCGGCGCTCCTACTCGCAGCGGGAGCTGTACGCGTACCTCTCGTCGTCTTCGAGGAAGACCAGCCCTACCTGCCCCTGGAGGAGGCCAAGGACAGGCTACTGCAGCACCAGGGCCTCTTCTTCAGCGAGTACCACTCGCCCGTCAAGCCCCTGCTCTCCAAGCACCTAGTTCGCACCCTGTACCAAGTCGGCGTGAGTACTTACACTATAACTAGACTATTACGTCACTGACTAAAGCCCTACTAGCGAATGATTATTTTAGATTTTTAACACCAATGAAAAAAGAAAAAAAAACATATATATACATACTTAAATAACCATCAATAACATGTAAAAATCAACTGAATCAAATTTGATTTCAAATAAACTGAATTCAAAAAAAATATAACATACATAAATAAATAACTACATAAAAGGGGGAAAAAAATATTGTTATAGATATAATTTTTCCCTATGCATGTGAGGTTTATTTTTAGTGTTTGTTATATTTAACTATATATATGTCGTTTTATGTTTGTTACACAATGCCGAAGAAGACCTAAAATTCAGGCCAAAATGTTGGTAAAAATAAAACCACATTGACAATTTTTAGTGCAAGGGAAGAGAATAAAAAATCTAACTGTCCCCGCCTGGACTCGAACCTGGATCTCCTAGCTTTCTGGGCACCTGCCCGGAACAACAAACGGTATTAGAACACTTAGTTTTTTTTTTATAAGACAGTGAAAAATTAAAATGAAAAAAAAATGCTAAGTATTTTACCGCAGAAGCGTATATGAAGTGTAACCAGACACATGCACTCATATGCATATAATAAAGAGACAAAAAATTGCTTTCAGCTTAAATGTTAAAAGCGGCAAAGTAGGACAATAAAAAGTGCACAGTAAAGATATTAGTTCGATAAAACTCCATTCCAGAGACTTTAACTCAGCCATATCTTTACAACAGTACTAATGGTCTCAAATGATTTAGTGGTAATAAATGGTTATAGCGGAATAATAGTAATAATAATAATCTACTTTTACAAATAGAAAATTATTTGACATTAAAGTTAAGTCATTCTCATCTATCTTGTCAAGGAGAGTGGGGCTTAGTTTCGAATAGCATATGCCATGCTATTTCATGGTTCTCTTACTATAAAATACTATTTGTAGTATCAAGATAATAATTAAAAACTTATATTTACAAATAGACCATAAAGAGAATCTAATTTGTATATAAAAATATACAAGTGGAGCTGCTACAATACATTGAGCTGCAAAATCTCACAGAAATAAAAACCATATTTTTTTTATCTAATATATAACAACTACACCACACACAATCATGCACGCACACACATACGTCACATACGATGATATCTACGCTCAAGGCACAATTCTGTGTAATATATATGTATATATATATANTTAACCTATTGTTCCTAGAGAGTTGCAATGATTCAAAAACTACCAATTTTCAAAACTTATTTATTTTTATAAACACAGTTTCTTATAGTATTGCTCAAAAATAAAATTTTAAAACTTCTTTATGGTTTTCAGACGGTCATTGCTACTTAGTAAAGCTCTGTTTGTTGCTTAGTGAAGGAGTTAGTTACCGTCGCGAAACGTAAATACTAAGTACACCGGCTTCTAATGAAGGAAAAACATGCCAATGGCAATATTTACCAAGTCTACGGAAGAAAAAAAATATATATATATAAGTTGTTATTTTTGTTCGCCTAAAAATACAATGAAAATCCTGCTGTCAGTAAACGTCAAAAATGTCACGAAAGGAAATGTACTGACATATTCTCGTCTATTGACAAATTTAATTTAATTTCTGATGGCTACATTATCGTAATACCCTGACCTCTTAATATCCACGTTATGACATTAATCATTAGCCAGATATGAAAATATTTTCAACCGTTATGAGTCTATTTGACATTTAATTATTGTGATCCAATTAATTATGATATATATACACGAATTCAATGATTTTTATTGTTGAATCTATTTGAAATATAATTCTTTCCGTTGTATAAATAAATAAATAATTTATCACATTTAAACTTCCTTTTCTATAACAAATAATTAAAGTAATAGTATTTAATTTAATAATTTTAGTTATGCATACAAAATGATAAAATTTAGACATAAGGAATTTTCCAAGGACACTGTAGAGCGTTTATAGAAGTAATAATGATCCATTTACTCTCAAATTTTTAAAAATGGGCATCCTATTTTTCTAAAACCGTTTTTATCTCAAAGAAACTTAAACAGTTCTATTGTTTGAATATTATATATACATGCGTGTATTTGTATATATTTAACAAGAACCTGTTCCCCAATTCTTATACAAATATTAGGATGTTAAAATAATGTTTATTTTTCCGACTTAAATTCCTGAGAAAAGTAGATAGAAAAGACTAGTGAGGAAATCTTAGTAGCTTTAAAATTGCAAAACTTATTTTTTAAAGGTTTTATTTCACATGCGAAATTGGTTAAAAATAAAAATTGTGGTGCTTTAGTTAGACCGGTTTAAATGGGATGAGGAGTAGGGGGAAAAGCATGTAAAATTGTTGGTAGAAGGGGGTGATGGAAGGAGAGTAGTAGAGGGGCGGTGTGAATGGGCCACGTATGAATGAGCGGGAGAAGGCCCATTGAAGGTGGTGCCTGCCTCTCTCTTCCCCGATCTGTGTGTGTGTGCGCGCCCCTGTTGTGTTTGTTGTTCATGTGTGCGAGCCTCGGAAAGGTCACCGGGACCGCTGCTAGTCCGACCGAGCTCCTCACTTCTCCCCACCTCGGCTCCCTTCTCAGCAACCCTTCTCCTACCGTCTGCTCTGAAACTACCCCTACCATCTCTTACAGGAGAAAATCCTTTAGAAAAAAGAAAAAAAAAAAAAAAAAAAAAAGGATTTTCTTCTTTGAAGAACTCTGGAGGAATGCGGCTAGATATATATATGTTCACGTAGGCTTCATCAGATGTATGTAAAGTTTTTTCCGGGTTGGACCGTGTAAAGTTTTTTTTTTTTTTTTTTTTTTTTCAGCCCTGAAGAAGCCATCACAGGATGTGCGAAAGCTCGGCAACCATCAAAAACTTTACACGGTCCAACCCGGAAAAAACTTTACATAGATATATATAATTAACAGGCAGATAATCCTTTATTAAAAAATACATTTTTTAAATTTGTGTTTTTTGGATCTAACTTGACCGAACCCCAACTAAAATCATCTTAGACTAGATATATATAGTCTCGTGGCTTAATTATTTGAAAAAAAAAAAAAAAAAAAATTCGATATTATCTCCGATTCTACCGACCAGGCAACAAAAAAGGGATGAACACATAATATGTGTAGGTTTGTACCAGCTTGTAATGGTTACCCCAACAAAACGTTAAGTAACTTTTTCATGTCCGTAAAAAAAAAAAATATTAATGCTAAGAGCAATGGCATTGAATGATCGCTGGCTAACCTACAACTATTTAAGATTGTTTTATTGAATGTTTGAATTTTATTTAATGAAACGAAAAAATCTTTAATACAAGGAAAAGAAAAAGTTCTGTAACAAAATTGAACCTTTAAGGGAGGGGATTTACCTAAGTTTTAAATTATCACTCAAGAAGCAATAAATTCTTATTTAGCCAGTTACAAATTGAATTATAATTTATGACAAAAACAGCGTCGATTATGTGTCAAATCTGGGAAATTAAGGAAGGTCAGATTTTGCTGGAATCATTGACCTAAATTTCAATTAAAAGCTTTTTTTACTCAATAACACTGAAAACACACAACTTAATATTTTAATGGTTTGATAAATTATTTGTAAAAACCAGATAAGAGGCAGTGGGGCTTGTTTATCTAAATACTTAACTGTAGATGTTTAACAAATTTTTTTTTCCTTTTATATATATATGTTTAATAATATTCTCGTACCGTCAGCACAGTACTATTAAAGAGGATATCCGATAATGTCAGAACTGTTTGCAACATTTCTTCAAATATTTTAATTAACACAAGGCTGTCTATATGAAGTCAAATCAAACATTTTTTAAACATCCTCACGTTTGGTAAATATTTACCAGAACTGATTGTAAGTGTAAATATAAACTATATATATTTTTCTGTTTCTCCTACTAAAACGACTGACAGGTTGTCACTTGAATCCCGTCAAGGTTGACCCCTTCAGCTTCAGATAGAGTATGTAAGATGTAGTAGCTAATGGAAACAAATTTAGGTTCTGTTAAGAGCGATACATAAATAATCAAAATCTATTGATGGGGATATTTTCTCAAAGTAAAAAAATGGACAGAAAATGCCGCCTTGCAGCTTTCAACAGACAGCCATAAGAAACAGTAAATTTCAACAGCCGGGAAAATTATGTAAAAATCTCTACATACAAACTTATGAGGTAACATCAAATTGAAGAAAAAAACAAAAAAAAACAAAAAAGGTCTTAATTACTAAATTTTAATGCTCAAATGGAACACACCCTACCTTCAGTCAAGAAAATGTGATCTTAGGGACACGACGTGTCCCCTCTCGCCTTCACGATAGCCCTGAAGATACAATGTAAGCTGAAACGTTGGCAGATAAATTTAAAAAATACAATTTTTTTTATTTTGTATTTTTTGGATCTATCTTGACCGAATTCCAACAAAAAAAAAAACAACATCTAATAATAGATTTTTATAAAGCTGCGAAATTGCTCACTTCTTGTTTATTATAGACACATACTCGTAAATCAGGATTTCCCCCTTAACTTCTTTCGTTGTTAGTAAACAACATATTTTCCCACTCCGTGTGTGCCATTATTTCATTCTCATTGTGCGCCAATACTCCTGAAGATGATGAGAGGGGAACGCGAGAGCAGGACTCCAATCCAGGGAGACCCTGCTGAATGCAGAGAAGAGGTATGAGGAAATGGGACGATGAAGAGAGCTCTATATAGAATGATAGCAAGAGGACATCATCAACAAAGGACTCCAGCAAATTGTCACTAATAAATAAATCTCTTGGGTATCCTGTCTAACCAGATGGGCTGCGTCCCTTCTCAAGGACTACATAAACATGATTCTCAACCACAAAATACAACAAATATATGCTGACATAAATAAGATAGAAAGATACATATATTTTTAAATATTTGGTTTTGTCATATAGAACTTTTTCCTTAGTATTTACTTTCCATTATGTTTAGTTAATTCATCAAAAGAAAGTCACCAAGTTGTCATTTAATGAATTAAAGCCATAAACATATTTGCAGGATTTTAGAATATCATATAAGAAATCAGTCATTAAATTGCAACTTAAAACTAACCAATTTCACTTTTCTACACAATTAAGGTGATATAACCTAAAGTTAAAACCTAATTACTCTAAAAATCTGTTATTGAGCAATTGTACATTTAGAAGAAATAAAATTAGGCTAATTTACAAATTCCGCGGTGTAGACAAAAAAAAAAGTCAAAGGTAATCGTAAAAAAAAAAATCCTTTTCATTATGGCTCAAGTAATTCTCAAAATATTTTAATATATATATAGAAAACACATATAATATAAAATAGAATACATAAACATTTATGTAGTCACCAAAAATATTCTAAGATGCCAAAAACTAACAATTCTTTTCAATTCTCAGAACAGCTATTTAGGGTTCGAGCTCTTTTTTTTTTTTTTTTTTTTTTAAAAAAATCTTTATTTATTACATTCTGCTAATAAAACATATT
>KZ806970.1:824888-861768 GCA_000696205.2 Oncopeltus fasciatus
AAAAAAAAAAACGACCAATCAATGAAAATAAAGTAATACAAATTTATTTCGATTCGTTTGTACAATCTAGATTTTTATTTTTATATAATATAGTAGAGTATCAATAACATTGTTTAATATTCGAATTGAGTGAGAACTTCCAAATCTTTTAACAATTTTGCTTACGAGATTGTAAAATCCATGTACCTAATTTCTCCACACTACCAAAACCTTGCTCAGTTTTACAGGGAAAATTAGATCCCTAAACAAACATTTATTTTAAAATGCATTTTATATTAGCTGAAATCCACTTCACTTAGATTAGAAGTAAATGCTTATTCATAAATAAGAATATGATTTTTTTTAGGCTGTATTTAGTAATAGTTTACGCAAAGAAATGGTTCTTCAGACTTAAGGGAAATGATTAATTAAACTAAATAAACTAAATTAGAAATTTCTGAGTTAGTTAAATGCACCATGGAGTGTTGGAAGGTTTAGCACAGTAATATACTGTCAAAGTTTGTGCCCGGCTAGAGTAACCACGATGAGTACAATGGTGTGTGGCCGTATGTATCATGAGACCACATACGACCCAGGAGGGGATTGTCTCTGGCGATCCAGAGAGAGAGAGAGAGAGAGAGCTGTTCTGGGGGATACCGACGGTAACCATCATGAGTACAATGGTATGTGGCTGTATGTATCATGAGACCAATACGACCCAGGAGGGGATTGTCTCTGGCGATCCTCTGCCCGCAGTACATGGAGAGAGTTCGAGGGATACCGACGATAACCATCATGAGTACAATGGTATGTGGCCGTATGTATCATGAGACCACATACGACCCAGGAGGGGATTGTCTCTGGCGATCCAGAGAGAGAGCTGTTCTGGGGATACCCGCCGAAGAGCCGGCAGGATACACAATCCTGCCAGGGAGCCGTGGGCTGAGGGAAAGTCGAGAGCAAGGCGTGCCTGAGCGTCGTACGTCCTTCCTTCTGGGACTGGAGGTCGGCCACGCCAGAACCAGCTGCTGGCAGGCTCCTCATTCATGAACCGGCCTCCCCTCCAGCGCTTCCACGTCCCTCGCTACCCCCACACAAGAATATTGCAAAATTTCAAACCTACTCCTACATCAAGGCGAGCCGAAGACCCACCTTACAATAACTTGCAAGCCACTCACTTGAGTACAATAAATGTATTGTCCAGCTGCTGCAATATACAAAAAAAACCAAAAAAACTTTCAAATTTATTACACATTACTTGAAAGTCACTCAAATTAAATAATAAGCTCGTAGATTTAAAGTTGTTTAATAATACATTAATTAATAAATGACAGTTTACTTTTATAAACTAAATAAATGAAATGTCATAAGCTCATTAAAGATTGCTAGGTTGAGGCTTCCTGCAGTGCCTCAAATAAACAGTTGGTAACGCGTACCCAATAAAGGCCAGCTTCATTCTCTAGACATGTATTTGTTTTACAATCCAGCTCTTTGATTGGGGCAATTAATCCTTGTTATTTACAGCCAGACATTCGAAAATCCTTGCCTTAAAAATAGAACAACAGGGGAGAGAGATAGAGAAAGAAATTATATTGAATCTGGAGTTTGGAGAAAACCCCCCCTTCTCCCCTCAGCCATAAAAATGTATTCATAAAATTTCTCACTCAACCAAGAAGACCAAACAAAAGTTCTTCAACCAAGTTATATTAGGTTAGAGCGGTTTATTCAACAAAGACAAAATTTGCGAATACTCCATTCTTCAGTCTTTACCTAACATTTCTTATAAAAGTACAAGTTGTATTAAAAGTAATCCTATAGAAAGGCTATTAAATGTTTTATAAATATTAGTTTTTATTGTGGTATATTAATCCCACATTATTTTTAAACAGAAAATGCAACTGTCTCAGCTAGGAATCGAAGCTGGATTCCCTGCTATCCGGGCCGGCGTGCTAGCCGATTTCACAACCGAGACTAGACAAAAAACTTATTAAATTCCCCGCACTCGTACCGGGATTCAAAAATAATAAGGGATTAAATACCACAACAAAAATAACATTTGTAAAATAAATAAAAGTAAAATAAGTAGCTTGTAATGGTGGTGTAATGGTTTAGCATACCGGCCCGGATAGCAGGAGATTCAGGTTCGAGTCCTGGCTGGGACAGATAGATTTTTTTTTCTATTCCCTCTCATTAATTGTTTAAATTAACTAGAGTCTGATAATTAGATTGACAATGTTTGCCCCTTAATAAGATGTATTCTTCTTACTCGGAGGTTAGACTTTCGCTAGTGTGTTGGGAATTTAATAAGTTATCTTGCTAGTCTGGGTGGTGCAAATGGTTAGTACACCGGCCTGGACAGCAAGGATGTCCTGGCTGAGACAGTTAGATTTTTTTATTCTATTCCCTTGCATTTATTGCTAATAATTGTTGTTTTAATTTTCATTTTGTACGAAGACGAAGCACATGATCCACACTCTTCTGGCTGGGGGAAGGGCCATTTTCCACGCCTGCCATGGCTATGCATGACTGTCTTAGGGGATACTTGTGGCAAAGGAAGTTTTAAGGGCGAAGTTGGTGGAGGTTTATTGTAATGAGGAAGGAAGGCCAAGAAGAAGTGAAACAGGTCAATCCTCTTACCGCTGTGTGTTGCCTGCTCAGCCCCCAAGTATGCAGTCAGAGTTGATGACTTGCACACGCTGACGGTCCGAACACACGCTGACAAATGGGAGTCGTTATTCCTGAGGGGGTGGGGGGGGGGGGCAGTTGGAGGGGGAGCGAGAAGAAAAAAAGAAAAAAAACCTTCCTACTTTCGGGACAGTCATCTTTCCCTTCTACACAACATTAAACTTTGATTATGTGGCTCGCGTCAACTTCTAACCCGCTTTTGAATTCTAGCCTTCTGTGTCATCTTCACCTTCGCGTCATATGAAGAAAAGTGAACTTGCAAAATGAAAATCGTGACTGAAAAAGTCCGTCATGCTTAATCCTCCTCAGGATTCGACTGGATTTGGCAGGTGTTTTGTAAGGGCCTTAAACAACGCTGTTATTTGATATGCAAATTTCTCAGTAACATAGTTGATAAATATTTGTATTTAAACTTTTCATATAATCCCCTTTTATGTAAGAATGCAAGTTTTATAAATAAACAAATCTTTATTTAGTTCCATTGCTCAAAACTAAGCATTAATCCGACTACATAAAACTTATCATTCTTATATTATGCTTTTTTTTTTTTTTTTTTTTTTTTTTTTTTTTTTTTNTTTAACTTTGCATTGATTACACTCTACACATTTATGTGTAACTTGTAATGCGCTAGTTAATAGTAACTACATAAAAAGAAAAAAAAATGACTTGCAATTGACATTTTAGTTAATAGAATAATCCTATTGGTCTGATTATGCGCAATAAGAAACTCAGTTTTGGCAGACAGACAAATACACACGCGCATGCATAAATTTTAGTAAGTATCACTTTTGATATCTAATAGGTGAGATTAGAGATAATATCGAAATAATTTCTAAAAGTTATGTCGTGAGAACAACCACATTGAGTAACATTCCTTCATAATGAAAGTTTGTTGACCGTAGATATTATTCTAAGATGATATTAGTTGGGGTTCGGTCAAGGAAGATCCAAAAAAACACAAATTTAAAAAATATAAATTGTGTTTTTTTGGATCTACCTTGACCGAACCCCAACTAAAATCATCTTAGAATTCCTTCATAATTTGTAAAAAAATCAAATTTGTCTTTTCGTACTGCTAATAACAGGATAAGTCTTGCAATGCTACATACATAATATTTATATTTTATTTTGCAATTTAAATTTTATAATAAAATTAATTATTTTTTGAAACAAAACTTAGGTTCCAATAAAAATAGTTTACAAGAATTCCAGGGAAAATATTGCGACTGTGCTGCCATCTGCGGGTAATACATCCGGTGACGCAAATAGTAGCGCAATCCCAGCTTGGGCAAGACGTCCAGGGTTCGACATTCGATTTCATTTCGAGATGACGACAAAATGACCACTGGGAAGTGGCAGTTGTCAGGGAACGTGTTTCCGCTGGCATCCGATGAAGGGCGAGCGACAGGGCCCTACGGTCGCCTCTCAGAGCGAGAAGGGCTTCTGCCTGCTCGATCTGTTTACACGGTTCACACCACCGTTCTATCTTTAGCAAGGTGTGGGGAGAGAAGTGGAATATTCACTGAGCATAGAGGGGTAACACAAGAGTGCATCTTTTCCAATATCGGTTTTCCAAGGGTTGTTCTACAATCAAATAAGCTTTCTACAGCAATTACACATTTTAAATGAAGTTAAAAAAAAAACAAAAAAAAAAACCACTTTAAAATTATTTTTTTACACGAGCTGAAAGCGCTCGGAACGACAAGACAACCTTCAAACAGGTTTGAAACTAAACTTGGTACGCCGGGACCAAATTTGGGTTAGTTACATTCCTGTAGAAGGAATCTAACTGATTACCGTGTAAGCTCCATGACAGGTTTGGAACAGACAAGTGTGGTGTTCAATGCATCTAGAAACTCATGAGAATTACTAAGAAATGTCATTCATAAATATTAATTTAGTTGTGGTTTAATATCCCACGTAAATTTTAAACAATTAATATGAGAGAATAGAATAAAAATCTATCTGTCCCAACCAGATCTCGAACCTGTTTCAATTGTTATAATTTACGTAGGATATATATATATATATATATGGGGTATAAATACCACAATTAAATTAATATTTATAAATGGAAATAAAAAATAAATAACGAAGAATCGATAAATAGCTAGACAATGTCAGCTCCTTCGAGCATAAGACGATGTATTCGTCTTTCTCGTAGGTTAGACTCTCGCTAGTGTGTTGGGAATTTAATAAGTTATCTAGACAGCCTCGATGGTGTAAATGGCTATCACGCCGGCAAGGAAAGCAGGAGATCCAGGGTCGAGTCCTAGCGGGGACAGATAGATTTTTTATTCTATTCCCTCACATTAATTGTATCAGGAACTTCAATTCAATTAACTAAGTTATAACCATAAATGGCTAGTGTTCTTTAACGTGAAAAGTGTTATATTTAAGTATATTAGTATCTTGTACAAAGTAAAAATCGTATTCCCCCATGTTGATAAAAGAAATAAATGTATTTAAATTTATTTATTATAAGTTGGAGACTTTTATTCCATGAATATGGATTATTTTACATATTTCATTTTTCTTAGTAATTCTGGCAATAAATAGAATAAATGTAATTTAAGTTTTATTTTTAACATTAATTATTATTCATATATATTTCTTTCAGTAAAAATGGATTACTTTATATAATTACCCAAAATGATTTTTCGAACATACTATGAAGATGAGTTGGATTATTTAGAATCTAGAGTGACTGATACAGAATAATCATATAGTCCATAAGAAAATAATTTTATGCGTATTATAGCCATAGTACATAACAATAACTCGTGTTTACTCACTGAAAGATTTGGAGAGAAATAATTTTGGAAACGTTAGACACAATTTAGAGTTATAGTAAATAAAACAATTATTTTCGCAAGTAATTTTTAATATGCTGAAATTTTAAAATTTGGTTTTCTAATCTCAAATATCTGATCGAGTCAAAGACAGTTTCATTAAATCTACGGATGCCTCGAGCAGATATGCACCCCGAGTAAGAAAAAACTCAAGTACCACAAAAAAAAAAAAAAAAAAAAATTAANATGAAGAAAAAAATATACAAAAATAATACAGTAACATGTGTATATAACATAATCTAACAAAGGATAAATAAATAAAAAATATAGACTGTGTATAATCGACTATATAAAATAATACTGAATATATTGGAATATTGGAAAGAAATAATTATTTTGAGCCTACAAGTACCACAAAAAAAAAAAAAAAAAAAATTTAAAAAAGGATAAATAAATAAAAATAAAACGCGGCGTATAAACATGTTTGCGGCGACGTGTTTCTTGGGGATTTTCAAGTGTGGACAAGGCTTAAAAGGAATAAAGGATCTGATAAGTGTCAGTTATGCGAAAGAAGAGGGTTGATATAAATATGAGATCATTATGGGGGTAGTGTGACAATAACAACAATAAGAGACGTTTTTACGGCCAATAAATGGGGGGGGGGGGGTTTACGAGGACACTGGAGAACTGATGCCAAGCAAGTTAATGGCTTTCTCTTTCCCTTCGCTGGAGAGCTGGAAAACACAAAGAGAGATTAAACGAGGGGTAACCATATAAGTATAACGAGCAGGATTTTATATTAGTAACCAAGAGATTACTTACAAAAAGTACCTTTAATCCTTATTCGCTTTGTTACTTCCATGGGGAAAGGAATGCATTTTGGAAAGTGCACACACAACAATTTTTGGTACGCGCACATGAACACAACCACACACACGTGTCAGTAATTTAAGATTCTATAAATTAACCTCGCCTAAAACAATTGGTTCCGCATTCATTGTTAAAAATCACTGTAAATTTATGTTTTGTAAATAACTTCTTTAAGCTTAGTTAAAAAAAAAAAAAAATTTTTTTCTTTGAATTTAAAAGTAAAATGCCTCTTAAAATGCATTTATATTTTATATAATAATTCGAATAGGAAAAGAAAATATCAATTTCTTAAGAACTTCAGACAGAATGTGTGTGTTTGTTTCATAAAGTCACAAAACACAAACCGATAAATAATAATGTTCAAAGGGAAATAACTTATTTTTAGATAGATGTTTATGATATATCATTTTAACACATAATAATTGATATATTTATATTACTTGATTCGCTAAAATATTTTCTTAAATTTGAATAAATCAGGATATATCTTGCAATGCTACATACATAATATTTATATTTTATTTTGCAATTTAAATTTTATAATAAAATTAATTATTTTTTGAAACAAAACTTAGGTTCCAATAAAAATAGTTTACAAGAATTCCAGGGAAAATATTGCGACTGTGCTGCCATCTGCGGGTAATACNAGATGATTTTAGTTGGGGTTCGGTCAAGGTAGATCCAAAAAACATAAATTTAAAAAATGAATTTTTTTTTATAAAGGATTATATGCCAACGTTTCGGCTTACATTGTAAGCCATCTTCAGGGCTATCATGAAGACGAGGGAAGACGTCCTGTCCCTAAGTTCACATTTCCATGACTGAAACGTCATCATATATAGTATTTGGTATGCTATTTAATAAAATCAAACAATCAAATATATATATGCCAACGTTTCGGCTTACATTGTAAGCCATCTTCAGGGCTATCATGAAGACAAGAGAGGACGTCCTGTCCCTAAGTTCACATTTCCATGACTGAAACGTCATCATATATAGTATTTGGTATGCTATTTAATGAAATCAAACAATCAAATGTAAAGGCTGTTTACTTTATATATATATATATAGTAAACTGTGAAGCCTTTACAAAAGGATAATTTTTTGACCGTAGATATTATTATTAGATGATTTTAGTTGGGGTTCGGTCAAGGTAGATAAAAAAAAAAATCCGGTACACTGGCACACCTAGCGTACCGCGATAGATGTAAAATATAAAATATAGAAGCAAAAAAAAAAAAAAAACCCCCAGGCTATAAAGAATTGTTGTGCTCAATTTGTGTAGTACAGCAAACATATCTATTTAGTTAAAAAAAAAAAAATACAAACGCTTTTAGGTATAATACGGAAGGAGAGTTGTTGAAAAGCAAGAAGTAATGTATAGAATGCAGGTGCAGGAAGATGAAGTGCATTAAAGACGATGGAAATGCGGATTGCGCATAAATATTCATGGGTTTGTTGAGTGGGCGACCAGGGAGTAGGACAAAGCTGTGAATGGGAGCCGACCTTGCCAACTCGAGTCCTCGCCTCAATCCTGCTTCCTAAGGAATCCCACAGGATGATGGTATATAAATAAAGGAGGAGGTTACCCCCCACCCCTCTAAGGAGATATAGGTTATGTATGTCGTCCAGAGAGGCCGCAGTGTCCCTGTACTCTAGAATCTCTTGGAGCTTCAGACAACACATACGTCGCTTTGTTGTCAAGAGGTCATTTGACTTCAAACGAACTCTTCAGTTCGTTAACTGTTGCTAATACGTCCTTATGGCAGATTTAAAAAAAAATGTTTTAATTTTTCATTGGACCTACTATCTACTTCCTAAGTAGTAAAATTTTTTTTTTTTTTGTAATTTTTTCATTTGTAGATAGTAGGTAGGTTAAGTATCAAATTTTGTTTCCAAAATATGTCCCAACGTTATCACTAGCTACATGCCTTTGAAATTTGCTCCATATTAATTAGAAATATTTTAAGAATTTAACAATTAATTATGATTACTCGACTTCAAGGAATCTCAGATTATCGTTAAAATACATATACAATTTTCCCTAATTATTGAGTAAGTTGTAGATAAGTTTTACTTAAATATACATATTTAAAATATTCATTGATAAAATGTTTATTGATTTGTTATTTTCAAGCAGCCAAGACACTTAAAAACGGAAAACAAAAATTGCTTAAAAACAGCATAAATGAATTTTAGAAGATTCCCGAAAAATATTGACGCATTATTTCATAAAGGAGAATAAAAAATTTCTGTCTTTAAATTATTAATAATGCTGGTCATTAAAAATGTAGTTATTATACACTAAAGAAATTATTTTAACTTATAAAATTTTAAATTATTCAGATTTTTAAAAACTTTTTATCTTTGTATAGATTGATTAGATTGTAGAAGCTGTGGGATGTAATGATATGCGGCTCTGAGCTGTTATGATTTAGATCGACAAAAATATATTCATAATCAATTCAAACTGTATTCAAGTTCCCCCACGATTCATTATGATGCAATTATTTCGATAATGGATCAATTTTTGATGAATATTTTTTATTATATCAAACTGGGGTATTTTTGTATCTAATATGAATAGTTTTATTTATTACAGTCAATACTGCTTAAGTCTTCTTTGTGTGTTTGTTCAGCACAAGATGTTTTTGATGAAGGTTATTTGAGGACTCTACTCAGTTGGCAATTCATGGGCTCGAAGATATATGCAAAGAGTAATTAAGGGTTATGATAATAAGCGAATGCGGGACAAATGCCAGCCATTTAAGCCTTTAAAGTAGAAAGGATAAACGTCTTGAAAGAAATGTTAGAAAAATATATTAGAGTCAGGGTAAGATATTCAGCTGGGGAAAGGTGGGGGTGAGACGATGAACGCGGAGGGAGACAGTGGTGAAGCAGGAAGTTGGAAGTTGTTATCTGTGGGGTGTGGAGAGAAGGGACGCGAAGAAGAAGAAGAAGGAAGGAGGAAGAAGAGAGGCTAACAACAGTACGAGACATTAAGGTTGACGGGGAGTCATTAGCGATCTCATTTCCTCCCTGTAATAGCCTTTATACCCCCCCCCCCCCAAGCAGATTGCTCGTTACAGGCTCTCGGCCAATCTCGAGGAATTCCGTGAAGGCGACGACAACCTACCGAAAACCCGCCCGCACCCTGCACAATAAGCCCTTCCACATCTTTCTCAAGACAATTTTTCCTTTCTTGCACAAAATAGGCAGACCAACAATACTTATTCATGCCTTGGTCAGGTATAGGCCTTGTGGTATTACGCTCCTCGGACCTACTTCCAGAACTGAGAATCATCTATATTTTCTTTTATTTATTTGATTTACCTTCCATGTGGACTTGGGTTTATGGAGGAAGGAACCGTCTAAAGGCAGCCACCCTATTCTAAACATCCATGAAATTCGACCACTATTAATTTACTGTTACAAGCCTAATCAACTTGAACCCTTAGCAAGCCTTAGACTTTGGAAGTCCCAAACGGATGCCCATGGCAGGCCAGTGCTCTTTTAACCCCCCTCCACCCTCGGTAAAATACATAAATGACCACAAATTTCCCATCATGGCAAATATTACTAGTAGAATGATCTATTTGAACTTGGAAGTACCCCTCGGTTACAGGTTTTAATGAAGTTTTTTTTTTTTTTTTAATGACCGTAGATATTATTATATGTTTTTTGTTAGGGTTCGGTCGAGGTAGTTCCAAAAAAATATAAATTTAAAAAAAAATGTGTATTTTTTAAATTATCTGCCATCGTTTCGGCTTACACTGTAAGCCGTCTTTAGTGCTATCATGAAGGCTAGAGGTCATGAAAATGTGATCTTAGGGACAGGACGTCCCCTCTCGACTTCATGATAGCTCTGAAGATGGCTTACAAAGTAAACGTTGGCAGATACTTTAAAAAAGACATTTTTTTTTAAATGTGTATTTTTTTGGATCTACCTCGACCGAACCCCAACCCACACAAAAAAAAAATCTAATAATAATAAGTTATTGCTTATATATTTGTTCTTAAATATTGCTGTGTGATTCTTTAGAATAAGTAATAATCAAAGTTAACGCTTCACTTTTCCTTGTCCCTGGTAAATGATGTCCAGATTTATTAATTACTAATATAGTGAAATAATGATTATTAATAGTTTTTAAACATTTTCCCCTCGACAATTACGAAGTTTTAAAGACAAAAGTCTATTAGCCTGTATCTGTAGAATAAAGTCGATCGTCGACGGACTTAACAACACAAAAGAAAAAGAACAACAATGTTATTATTCCATGACCTTGGTGAACACCTAGTGAGCCGTGCACGTGTTCAATACATAATTTCCAAACCTTAACTCACCACAAAATAGTATTTTCCATTTTTTTTTTTTTTAATTTTTTCTTTCCTTTGGAAGAGAGGAGATAAAAAAGGGGCTGTAATACCCAGCTGTATAAACTGTAGAGAAGCGTCAATTGTTCAGTGAACCACAAGTGGGGGGGGGGGGGTACGTACCCCGTATTCTGGCAGCTACCACAAACCACTTTCATCCTTCAACAGCTTCTGCTTTATTTATTTGTCTTTTCTCTCTCATTCACTCCTTCATCTTCTTACTCCAGGAAAAGTGGGAAGGGAAAAAAAAATCTATTGATTTGTACTCGGCTGACATGATAATTCAAAGAAATAATATTCATTCTGTCTAGCTAATCTTTCAAAAATGCATTATTTTATTATTCTCTCGTCAGCCACTCATTCTTCGAGATTTTCTTATTTTTAATAGTTATATCTTATGTCATGTACTTAATTTTTTTTTAAATGTATGGCAACACTTAGTTTGGCGTAAGTATTTGATAGCTTTACGTATTATATATCCTTCTCTTACCATCTATATAAAATTAATTAATTGAATTTTAATTATTTCTCAAAAAACATTATTCAATTGACCTGTATCCTTATGTAACAGGCCTTTGGATCTTATAAATGTCTATTATATATTCTACTAAACCCGCTTCTTAATTCTGTCATTTTCATTGTATATCTTAATTTTAAATAGAAGAGTTTTATGTCTCTAATAAAGTTACAAAAGGGTTTTTTTAAAATGCGGAACAAATGCGGTCAACAAACTCTCCTTTTGAAAAAGGAATGGTTGTTCCAAGACAAACTCGGTCGAAATTGTTTTCGCCATAGATTCCTAGCGACTCTGGATCAGACGACTTCTCCGGATGTCTGTGGCCCTGGAAGAAGACACACTTCTTAAGGGGAAAGTGAGTCATCAAACGACGAGTGGAAGGAGGCGGAGGAAAATAAACAAAGAGCAAGCGGGACGTCACGTCAGGGGGGAAGGTCCGAAGGGGGCATCCTCCCCCCCACTTGAGAGAGGTTCAGTTTTTACAGGGGGGGGAGGGGGGCTCACACACACGAGGGGGCTTCGCTCGAGTGACTGCGAGCCACATACCAGGCGAAAACTCCCTCGGCATCGCCACTCCTCAAACCTACGATCGCAAGTAACTGCCGCAAGTGGCGGACATGGCAGAAGACACGACTTACACTTATTAATAGTTAAGTTTTTCCAATAAATAAAATGAAACTTTAAAAAAAAAGCTGATACTGGGTTGAAGGGGGGTAGAAAATATAAAAATAAATTCTACTTGTTCATAAATCCCATATCTCTTGCTCAGGAACTATGATCTCCTACAAAGAACTCATACAAAAGCTGTAAAAGGGCATTCAAGGCTCGGGGTACCTAGGAAAGGCACTGTGGGTGGTGGGTTTGCATTGATGGCCGGAGGTGAAAGACTGTCCATAGATCCTCCAGTCTGCTGGGGCGCCCTCGAGAGGATAATGGCCAAGCCAAGTGTGTGCCGTCCAAAGCCTGCAAGAAAGGACGAGAGGTCCAAAGGATTATCGCGGCAAAGGACGCCGAAACCATCTCTGACCACTCCTTTCTCAGAGGCGATTGTGTACTGCCGTCCTCGATGTTTGTGTTCATATCCGTCACTTACACTTCCGCTCTTTTCACAGCTGACTCTCTCAGCGAATTTCCAAGTGCATACATACATGCATTCCATTAATGCGCGTAGAGTAGATGATGCTCTCCCGCCAAACTCTTCCCGCTCATCTTGGACCAGGATAACATTCAATACGCATGCGCAAACTATATTTCCTGTTCATCCAGAAAATTTTAAAATGAACGAAGAGGGGTAAAATTATTCCTATTAAGCTGATAGAAATAAATGAGAGTTAGAAGGAGAGAAGCTGAAATATATTAGTTATAAAAACATTTATTTATTATGTTCGATACTTAAATTACATAACAATGATTTTTAATTTAATAAAAATCATTTACTTATTTAACTTCCTAAATAAATAAATACAATGCATTAACAATCATATGGCTTGAAAATGATAAAAAAAGAGTATTTAATTTGGTTGTGGTATTTTATCCCACGTAAATTTCAAACAATTAATGAGAGGGTTAGACTCTTGCTAGTGTAGAGGGAATTGAATAAGACAACTAACACGTCCTGGTAGTATAACTGGCAAGTACACCGGCCCGGATAGCAGGAGATCCAGGTTCGATTCCTGGCTGGGACAGATAGTTTTTTATATTCTATTCTCTCTCATTAATTGTTTCATAAAAAAAGAGTTTCGTTAAAATCAAACTGATGTGGCAATGTCTATCTTACAACAATTTTTGTTAAACTATTTACGCCAAGGCATTCGAAATTAATTCAAAATATTCAAATTTAAGGGCTTTGACATATAGAAGATGGAATGGTTGAAATGTAAGACATATTATTTTTTCGCAAATGAAAGTGTGAGGTTGTCTTACAGATTTCGAGGACGAATTAAAAAATGAAGAATACTGACTGTGAAAACTCCAATGCGTTTTGAAAGTAAAATAATTTTAATGTTGTAGATAAATCTATGTTTTAATGAGAAAAAAAGTGATGAGTATGATTAAAACAGGCAGCGACAAAATAATTGAGAGAAATAGTTAATTATCTTAAGATTATTACTTAAATGTATATCCAGTTGATTTTTATTTGTTTTCAGCGTTAAACAATTAAAGCCTAACTGTAAAAACGCTTTAGAAACTTTCATATTTATTAAGCCGGAGTTTGGGGTTTTTTTATAATTATAATTAAATAAAAACACTTGTCCTACCAACAAAATCTATATTTCTTTCTCAAAAGTTTTCGAGTCTAATAAGTCATCCTTAGAAGCTATACGTGGATTGTTAATTAACTCCACATGAAATTCTTTGTTGCTCCTGAGGATAATCCAATAGGGTCGTGGGCAAGAAATATAGATTTTGTGGGGAAGACAAGTGTTTTTAGGTGGAGGAGATAGTCGGGGTTCGGTCAGAGGTTTAGATAAAAACAAATTGGTTGAACCAATATGGTTTTTATTTTTGACAACGTTTCGGCCAGAATTTCATGCCTTCTTCATGGCCCTGGGGATATTATCCTCCTGATGGTCAACCAACATCCCATACAAGTGTTTTTATCTACATATTTCAGAAATTTGTCTGTTGTGGTGCGGCTTACAATTTAAAGCTAGGATACATAACGAAAGAAAGCTGCTGGTATAAGGAGCCTGTTGAAAGGTAACGGGAAAGTCTACACTTAATGCCGGCCGGCGTGCTCGAGGTGAAGCTGTGTTGGACTTTAACAAGCTCTGCTCTTCCACTTGGGGAATTCTCTTTCTCCAGTTTATTCTTCCTCGAAGCGCTCCTATCAGATCGGACAAGTTCCTAGAACAGAAGGAGAGGGGACGGTAGTGTGGGTCATCGTGTTGTTGTGTTTGGTCCCCAACCAGGCCACGTGGTCACTCATTCCTGGCCTCCCACATCATTGGTCCATCTACGGTACGACTATTCCTCCTCCACTTCTTCATCTTTCTACAGAGAGCTAAAATACATCGAGCATACGCGATACGATTTGAATAAACTATTTTTCTTCTTTATTTACTATTAGGTTTATCATGCGTTGTGTATGTGTGAACACAACAAATCAAAACAAATAAAAGATTATTGGTATTTTTGTATCATTTGAAGAAATATTACAGAGACGAATGCACCCTCGAAGGAGATAAAATGATGTGGAGCGTCAAAAAAATAAAGCAAGATTATTAGATGATTTTTGTTGGTGTTCGGTCAAGGTAGATCCAAAAAAAATTTTTTTTTTTGGATCTATCTTGACCGAACCCCAAAGAAAATCATCTAATAATAATACCTACGGTCAAAAAACTCTCCATATAAAGCAAGATTGTTTGTGTATATAATTTATTAATGTGTAACTGTATAGTCAGAAGAATTTCCCAAGATAAAATCCAAAAACTCCAAAACAAGCAAGGAACTTTCTGTTTGAAACTTATAATTAATATATGAAATAAACCGTAGCTCTTTCAATCACATAATAATGTACACAGCAATGTTTCACAGAAGCGGAAAATCAAACATGAAAAAATAAGTTCAGGACAATTTATATTGATAATGAACTTTAATAGTTAGGTTAAACGTTTTTTATTGCGTGGTATATAACGTCAAATATTTACGAGAAAGGATAGGTCGGAGATCCGCTCTTGTAATTTGAAAAAAAAAAAAAAATATAATTTGTAAACCAAAAAACGTTTTTATTATAGCCAGCGTTTTTAGGTTTTACTTCTTTAAGGCAGTGAAGGGAGAGGGTCTCCAACACTAGAATATATAAATAATGAATATATTATATAATAGAAGGGATAAAATACTTCTGTCATGATTTGAAATAGTATTTATTTAGCAGTATTTAATCTTAAGTTTCAGATATGAATATCGTTATTAGACAAAATTAACATAAGAGTTGCTCGGCAGCTAATAATTGTACGTTACAATGCAGCATTTCGCCTCTGCTACTCAACTCACTATCTCATGCCAAATATATTGAGTACAAAAAACTCAAATATATAAAATAAAATCTACGAAAACAGAATCTTTAAATGATATTTAGTCAACTTTTTTTCGGCATAGGCTATGAACGTGCAATAAATCATCCTGAATAAGGAAAATATCTCTGAATTACAAAAATCAATAACTGTACTCTGTTGATAAAATAAAAAAAAATAAAAATTAACATTTTTATTTATTGTGAAGGTTATAAATAATGCATTTGCTTACAATAAATGTGTGATATTCGCGTGAAAGAAAGGATTCTGTGATAGTTGCGAAGTAAATTCTATAAGAAAAAAAATATATTCAGCACGTTTTATAATCAATTAAGAAGCTTAATAGTATATTAGCAATTAATTTATATTGTTTATAATAAAATATATACAGTGGGAAAAGCAGGATAGTTGTGACGAAAGCTATAAGAGAATTCCAGTGACAAAGCTATGGCTATTGACTTCTCTAGAATGGCATCTATAGTTTCGTTCATTGGACGGGGAGCCGAATCCATTATGGCGTAGTAAATTCTGCGATACGGACAGAAGAGAGAAAGACGCCGGCGATGAGAGGAGAGTGGCACAGAAGTAGTGCAAGGCACAAAGAGGTATGTATCCTCACACCATCAATCCTGAATGGCTCGGTCAAAGGCGTCGTGTCGAGGCTGATGTCACAACAGAAGAGACCTTCGCAAGTCCTCCACTTCGGCCGGGATACCTGGCCGTTCTCGAGTGCTATTGTTGACCCTGGCTCTCAGCGCCATCAGCTTGCTACCCACTACAGAACAGAAAGAGAGAGAAAAAAAGGAAGAAAGAGAGAAAGAAAAAAAACCCTGATTGATATGCAGGTATATAAGTCGTGGAGAATTCACACCTGTGCCATGAAAAAGATCTAACATCAGTTCTCCCACTGAATGGAATTTTCTACAGAATAATAGTTATCCTTTATGGAAAACAACTATTCTTTTTCTTTTTTTTTTATGAAATGTTAAAAAGTATTTAAAGAAAAAATATAACCGCCCATAAACAGTAAAAAAGTAAGATCATTTTTGAGATAAGCAGGAAAAGAAAACCAGCAATGGTGAAACAGAAATGATGCCGAAATTGTTATCCATTACGTGACGTCAATATGACTTTTTTATAATGGCAACATATTTTTTTCTTTCTTTACTGTTGGCCTTGTATTATTAGAGCGGGAAAATGTTCAGAAAAGATAAAAACCATATTATTTTATTTAAAAATTTTTTTCTCTATTAGTTTAACTCTAAATACTGTATTTAAAAAAAAAAATTATACATCAATTCCTGAAGAGGCGTCAGTATTAGACGCGAAACTAGTAAAGCAAAGTAAAGTTTTAAATTAAAAAATAGGGTTTTTAAATTTTTTGAACATTTTCCCAAACTAAAAGATATGTATTTTAGAATACTATGTATTATGTATTTATTCATCTTCAGTAATCTACACTCCTAGCTCTCTGTGGACTTTACCAAGTGGTAGGGACCTTGTTAACCAAGGGTAGGTTAAAGGCATTTCATCTAATCTAATTTCCTACATTTGGTAACAATAGTTTAAGTGATTAAGTAGTAAGCCGTTTGTTTTTAGGAGAGAGGTCATTTATTTTTAACTAATTTCCTAATTAAGAAAGCGAAATATAAATTCTTAGAACTATGATTTAAATTGGCTGAAAACTTTATCCACAATAGTTGCAACAATTCAGCAATGTTTCATTTGTAAATAATCTTGGTTATAATTGATTTAACTAATTCATATGGATTTAAATAAAATAAATTTCATGTGTGTATATTATTATATTTATAACTAATAATTTTAATTGAATAAAATGTTCACAGTAATTGTAAGCCTCAAGTTAATGGGATCTTCCTCATCCTAATACTTAAGAATCTATGGCTAAAAGTCCCTTGTTTGTTCCAGGATTCTGAAAAAGAGCTTCCAGAATGTGAGCCATGGGCAGTATGTAGTAAGGTAGACCTCTACGACACCCCTTGGTTAGAAAGACAGTGCCGCTGTCCAGGACAGAGGAAATGCCCAGGACTAATCACCCCTAATGATGGACATACAATTGTTGATAAAACACGACAGTTTAAGGTAATGTACCATTCAACTCAAATTAAAAGTCATTTGACTAATTTAAAATTAAAATTTCAGGCAAATCAAAACATTTGGTGTAAACTTTTAATGCATAATTCTCAATTGCCTCCCTTTAAATTGTATGAAATTAAAAAAGAAATAAGTTCTCATGATTATGTGTTCTTTTAAATAATTGTTTTATTTATGTAATTATTTTTAAAATTGTTAGGACATCTTGTAAGGGTATATTGGTGCATGCTCTACTTGTGAAATCATTTGTCAAAACTTACTCATACACAAAATTGAAATAGTTATTAGTTAATAGGCAAAAGGAACTAATAGAGGGTGAAGGATCAATCAGTTAAAATATATGCTTTTCCTTCATCACCACTGGAAAGTTTTTTTTAGGATTCACTGTTGAATACCTTATAATATAATATCTCTACCTCTATGGTAAAACATATCTATCTTAATAAATCATACTTCCTTCAAAATATTAAACTAAATTTTTCTTTTTAATATTACAGTTATGTGAGCCAGTTAAGAAGCTTGGTAAGTGTCGGTACTTCAGGGACATCACATGGACACTAACAGTAACCAGTGAAAACATAACTTCACAAGTGGTCCACTGTCACTGTCCTAAAGGTTCTGTCGCTTACCTCATCCGGAGACAGCCATTCCAATCCAGGAGAGGAAATACCATGGGCTATCACTACTCATTTGCCTGCTCACCACAATCCGTAAGTATAAAGAACTATTCTTTAAAAAATAAAGGCATGTACTTTTGAGGATGAGTTTTTGTTTACTTTGTACATATAAATGTTTTTGTTTACTTGTAAAAATAAAACTTTAATTTGCTTTCTTTTCTTGATTTATGTTCTGACAACAGATACTTGTTTTAAAGCAAATTCTGTAATACGACATCAAATTATAAAAATATAGAAAATTTAATAAAGCCATTTTCAAGATATAAATAAATAAAAATTCAATCTTTATTTCAATCATGAATACACAAGAGTAATAGAAAAAATATGAAAGAACAAACAATTTCATAGTTCTAAAAATATGCATGGCATTAGTTGGCAATCTAAAAAAAATTAATGAGTACGATATAATAAATGGATTCATTAATGTAAAGAAGCTAACCCAAGATATACTAAAAATTAAAAATACCATCAAAAGAAGCTATATAAAACAAAATATTTATAGATTCATTTGAAATATGAAACTGGGCTAGTAAAAGATGTTAGAGAATTTCATGGGCCACAAACCTGTTATAAAGTGTCATCCCGAAATAAATTTTAAGAAATTCTGGTTATTAAGATTTGAAAATAAATAAATTATTGGTAAATTTTTAGAAACAACATATTACATAAATATTTTATTTTGTCAAAATCTGCAAGACTGTGCTATTTATGGTCATATATATTGGTACCCAAATATTATTATAATCATCATGTGGGATAATAAACAAACTGATTGATTTCAACATATTAACACAAATAAATTTATTTTATGCTAATATAATTATATTCTCTTTTGAAATATTCTATTAACACAACTCATGATCTAAATTCTTTGTGCAGAGGCTTCGATGCCAGAGGAAGGAGCCTTGTCGATTGTTTACTGTCCGAAAGAGGTTGGAACTACTTGATGAGGTGAACACAAGCACTCTCTGTCAGTGCCCCCACAACCACCACTGCCCTAAGCACCACACCCATCCAGGTGTCCTTCAAGGAAAGAGTTATATTGAAGAAAACATCAGGACTTATTCAGGATACTGTATTGGTTAGGAGTGCTAGTTGTCGCCGATGGTGTCAAAAAAAAAGAAGAAAAAAGACACAATTCTGGCATGTTTCAAACTAACTAAGTGAACAATAAACTAGCCAGATAAAGACAATGTGTGTATGATGTGAAGTGAAGAAATTAAAAGAAAGAGATAAATAGTACTTTATGGAAAAGGGTAATAAGGAATATCCTTAATGTAACTATTTACGCTAAATGAAATGTTCAATATTTAAATACATTTAATGATAATGCATGCAGATTATATTGTCTTAGTTTTCAAAATGATATAGAAATAATTTCAAATTGTTAACTAATAAGTATACCCTTAGATTCATTTAATTAAATTATTTTGTTAATACTATATAATAATACTCACAAATGAAAGAAAAAAATACAACATAACATTAAATGAGTATAATATACTAAAAATGTAAATGTTCCTTACTTCATATCATTTGGATAGGGAGTCATGAAATATTATCTTTAAATATTAAGTTCATATCTCATTTAAATTAATCTCATACACAGTTTTATTTCTAATTAATTTTATGTTTCCCTAGACAATTCAACTTCTAAGGTGCAATGAAAATTTGTACCTTATAATAATGCCAATATTTAGAATATAAAACCATCCTGAGTGTCAAAAATGTATATTGTGTTTAATGGTCATTGTGATGATTACTCATCATAATAATAAAGAATTAGATAATTCTAGGTTCATAGACATTCACAATAAAACTAACATCAAACCATCACTTGAAAAAGCCATGATATATTATAATAGAATATTTGAAATTACTTGTAAAAGTATTAATGCAACATAAACATAAACATGAAAAACTCGTGCTGTTGGTTCAGTTTAGTTTTCTTTGTTATATATAAATTAAATTTACAGCCTTTAAATTATGTTGATTGTCAATTATTACTTTTATAAGACATCGTTCTAGTTTTGAAGGTTTTAAATTGTTTAATAATAGAGACTCTTTATTAATTTTATCCTAAAGTTGGAACATCTTATTTTTTTAAGCTGTATTCACAATTTAATGACTATTGAAGTAAACTTAAACAATTTACTTCTTTATCATTAAACAGATTTAGTCTCTTGGGATAAATGATATAAGCATATAAATTTATTGCTATACTAGCTACCCTATGTCCATGCAACTTCTATATCCTCTAATAACCACTTGAAATAACAAGAAAAAAATAGTTACTATTGAATTGTTTAATTTTTAAAACTAATAAATATTAAATTGTTATTACATTAAAGGAGAATTTCTATTCTAACTGGATTATATTTAAGAATATGTTGCTAGATAATAGTTACGATGCTCTATGAGGTACATGCAGGAGAACAATCATTTGTTGAGTTATATATGATGTACCTGACATAAATCACTACTAGATTTTCGTAGGTTATGTATAATAGACAAATATATTTAAGATTGTATAAATGTGTAATTATAATGAACTAATGTATATATTCTGCAAATAGTTGATGTATTAATATTTTATTCCAATTTTTGTTCAATGTTAATTTGTATTTTATTTTTTTATTCAGTTTTTATTATTTTCCTTTGAGTTTAATGTTTCTTGAGTTGTATATTTTGTAATAAATTAATATTCAGTACATAGTACTACCTTAGTGCATAGTAAAAATGAAAAACTTATAGTTATTATTATTACATGAGTATGTCAACTGGTAAATGTTAAATGCTAAGGTTACCAAATAATCACATTTAAGCTTTAAATGTAATATATTATAAAACAAAATATTTTAATACCTTGTTGATAAAAAAGGCAAGATTATTTAGAAATTTTAATAAATGTACATGTTTCCAAAGTTATTGTTTATGGAATGTTTAAAAAAAATATTTCTTTTTATTTTTATTTTTTTGGTTTAAAATAAAACAGAATTTAGAAAATTATAGTTTTTTAACTTTAACTTCAATTCAACACTTCCTCAACAAACATATACAAATTTATAACGTATGAAAATGTTCTTTCTTATAGGGGTGGAAAAAGTGGATGGTATAAAAGTAATAGAACGAATAAGTTTAGCTTGGGATGGCAAATACTTATTGGCAGACATAATAAAAGCAAAAATGCCTGATGTTAAAACTCTTGCTTTGAATTTAAAATATGTAAAATATTCTGACAAATATTGAATTTTCTCAATAGAATCAAAATATTTGACTATATATATATTTGAAAGTATATAAACACTAGGAGGTATCTAATTATTTTATAATTTCTAGGTTCCTGAATTGATATTGACTTTACTGCCAAGTAAATTTTAAGAAAAATACTTTATTAGAGAAGGGCAAGAAATTTTGTCCTTATAATCAATAAAAATGCTGCTAATTATTAAATAATAGTTAATTTCTTGCACAGTTACAAGATCAAAATTATAAGTTTTTTTTGTATTTTAAAAAATATTGCTCATATAAAAATTCTGGAAAAATTAAACAAAATTATTGAAATTATGTGAATTTGAACTCAGAAATGGAAATACAACAATAATTAGGAGAACCAAAATGGTTAATTCAAGAAAAAAAAATTACAAATAAAAAATACTAAACTCGCTACACATTTCTTAACAAAATTTCCCAAACAAAACCCTTGTTCAATAAGGGGGTCACAAGAGCATACCATGCATTGAAATTAATTTTTTGTAACACTTATGTCAATGAAATTCACTCCTTGACACATTCTTTGCATTATAAGGGGATCGGTCCCAAATAAATTCCACATTTTAATGATAATTGAATAATTAATTACCATATATAAAAAAAAACCTAAACTTACAGTTCACAAAAATATAAATGTCATTGCTGTTACTAACACCATCATCATTGATGTTACCATTATTAATTTTTGCTGAACAGATTTAATAGTTTATAATGTAATAGTATACATCTAAGTAGGGGAGAGCTGGTCAGTTATAAAATAATCAAAATATCTAGTCAGTGAGCAAAAGAAACTGGATTTTGATTCAAAAATATTAAAGTTTAGTACTTTTAAGAGTCTGGCAAGTACTTCTGGTTGACAAACTAAATTATTTATGTACATACTAGATGTTTCATAATCTCTAATACCCAACTTGCTCCATCTATGCATGCATGCATGCACACACACACACACTGATGAACTTGAATGTTATAGGGGAAATGGTTCTATGACAAAAACTATTTCTTAATACTATCTAAATAATGATACAATAAAAAAGAATGTTAATTTATATTAATATATGTTTTGCTTTTAACTAAATTTCATAATTATTAATTACTCATTTTTAGTAAGATATATGCTTTAGCTGTCATTCTAGACACTTTGTGAAATGGTCATCCCCTTTCAGGAAGAACCCAATCAGGTAGGGGAAAAAATAATGAGGTTTTCCTTTCACATCCCTTTCTAATGTAAATTTTATTGTTTTATGGCTAACATTTAAATGTTAAAACATTTTTTAACTTTTTTCTGAACTTCAAAAATACAAATATTATTTCATCAACAAGACTCTTCCATAAGATACATCACAAGACCACCCATACATATATTAAAGATTTATAACAGACAATTATCAGTACTTCAAGAACCACGCTTCTTCTCAGGTAATTTTGATATCTCTTTTCCTAAGGCTCAATCTCTATATCTCTCTCTTGCCATTTATCTTAGATTATTGATACTCACAAACAAAAATGCATAAAAACACACACTAATATCAAATGGAGAGGTTTTGACTATAGAGATTATTAGTAGAGAATTTGTTGGGGTTTGGTCAAGGTTGATAATAAAAATACAATTTAAAAAAAATCTATTTTTTATTACCTGCCGACATTTTGGCTTACATTGTAAACCATCTTCAGGGCTGCTAAAGTGCAATGTCATAAGAAAAACCCCCCAAAAAACTATAAGATTTTCATTATTATTACATAAAATTGATGTGACTAAAAGTAATGTGACATAAAATGCTGAGAAAAAACAATAACAAAATGTATAGAAAGTTCATCACACTAACTTATCATGAAGGCGAGAGGGGATGTATTGTCACCTGGATCAAATGTTCATGACTGAGAGGTTAGGTTTGGAAATTAGGAAAATTCAAGGTGGACAAGTGAAGGGTGGGGAGTGTGAGGCGGTAGGTACAAAGGGAGCAATACCAAGAAAATAGGTAAGAATTATTTCAGATAAGTAGCTTAAGGATCTAGGAGACAAGTTAGACAGGTTTATTTAAGAGGAGGGCTAATGGTTTTTTAGAATGTCAAAAATGTTTGAATAAGTCGAAAAAATTTGTTCTGTGTCATTTCTGTTATAAACTGGATTTTGTTGTAAGTTAATGTGTACAAACAAATAATGAGAGGGAATAGAATAAAAAATCTATCTGTCCCAGCCAGGACTCGAACCTGGACCTCCTGCTATCCGGGGCGGTATGCTAAACCATTATACCACCACCACTCTGCCAACCGGCCCTCACAATTAAATAATAATTTATTAATGAGTACAGTTTCAGATAATAAGCGTTTGTGCATAGTGTTCAGTGGAAATAGTGGTAATGTTATCAAAAACAAATGTGTGTCCTTCGTGAATGACACGTTTTGTGAGGGCAGTTTTTATTTATTTATTTTTTGTTAATGTCATTTTAGTGTTTTTTGTGACAACAAAAAAACAAATAAAAATGGCCCTCACAAAACTCATTCATGAAGGATACACATTTGATTTTGATTTCCAAACCTTGCTTCTCATCCATGAACCTTTGATCCAGGTGACAACACGTCCTCTCTTGCCTTCATGATTGGTAGTAGGTGTGATGAACTTTCTACACAGTTTGTTATTGTTTTTCCTCTGCATTTGATATCAAATTACTTTTAGTTATCTCAATTTCATGTAATAATAATGTAGATTATATAGTTTTTGTTTTTCTTATGACAATGTGTTTCATCAGTCATGAAGATGGCTTACAATGTTTTAATCTATGATGAAAAAAAAGTCTTTAATTTTCTCTCTTCAGAGTAACTTAGATATTAAAATTTTTAAATATGGTTACCAATAATTTTAATGTTTTAATAAAATAATTTATAATTTTAACCTTGTTTTCAAAAATATTTTAAGCATTTACTTAATGTGTACCAATAATTTTTGAAATACTTGAAAACAGCACGGGCCAAACCTTAGCCAACTTGTAAAAATTTTAGTGAGACAGGAATTCTCTAAAATTGTAAATAGCATTTAAGTAAAAAAAAAAAAAAAAAAAAGAAAGAGAAGAAAAGTAAAGTATTTAGAAGACCCCAACAAACAAAAAGTTTAGAAAGCTTCATGAAAGACTAACTTATAAATAAATTTTCATAACATCAGGAATATTTGAGTCTCAAAATTTTTAAATTAAGTTACTTGTGTAGCTGCTTGTGGTGTTTAAATGACAAATATAAATAATTATTCAGGTTAATACTTGTAGAAAGAAAAAAAACTTATCATCTTTCAGTCACAGACAGTCCCTTAGGTATTTTTTTTTCTCTAAACTTTGTGAAAATTTCTATGATTCTTTTCTTCAAGTCACTCTAATTTATTTCAAGGTATGCTCTTTTTTGTACCAAGAAGGTTAATATTGCCTAGTTATAAGAGGTTATCCCTATAGATTAGGTTATTCATTAATCACTGAAATAAACTAATTTTATTTGATATTTCTGGATTGAATCAGTTTCACAAATTTAAGTTTGTTGACAGGATATCAAAGAATGTAATAGTCATAGGCTTGGTTTGAAGGGTTATTCTTTGGTAAAATTTTGGGACTGTTGCACTTTGGTTTAAGGAAGTTAATCTGTTGTCTCTGGCATCATCTTCCAAAATATATGAAGGCTAGGTCTGATACATGGAGATAATTGAATTCCCATAATTGACATGAATGGTTAAGTAATTTTCACCCTTGAAATAATCTATAATCCCGAACAGAACGGCACAAATGGTTTTCATACCGCATATTCTCTCAAAAATATATATAATTTGTGAAAATATATGCGAGCATATTAAGAGATCCTAATGCCTAAGAGTAGTTTTATTGAATTCACAAGATTTTGCTTGTTTCAGATTTGTCTCAGATAAATCAAATATCCTTTGTGGAATTCTAGAATTATATATGGCTCCACAAAATTTGATACTCTGAGAATATCTCCTGGAAGATTAAGAAACTCTCTTTATGCTTTACTACTTTCCACTTATCCCCAAAATTGCAGACCAAGAAAAATGGTTAGTAATATTTGAATCCATCTTGGATCAAGAGACAATCTGTAATAGTTTCCTTTTCCTTGAGACTGTGATGCACCATGTAATTTACGCTTGTTGATGTCTGTCAATAAACTTATCATTGGAAAAAATGGGTCCACTATCAGCCTTATTCTTTGGTGAATTGTTAAGGTGTTCCAAATTTGGCTATCAGTAGGAGTAGAAATGGAGGGCATTTGTTTCAATGAGATCTAGCACATGAGCAAGACTTCTGACAAATGACCCCTGCATCAACCACAGTGAGAAGTTATTTCAATACCTCTAATGGACGGAAAAGTCCTATAATATTCAAGTGAATATCATAGAATCTATTTGGAGAATGAGTACCAAGAGGTGCCATCATCTGATTATGAATCCTTAGCTTGGATTAGAATATAAGATGGATCAAAAATATCACTGAGTAATGAGCTTTACTATCCAAATCAATATTAAAAACTACTAAATATTTAAATGTATTAAAAATTAAAATTACGAAATCATGGGATTCAATTTCAGTATCAAGTCAACACTTTTCAATAACCATTAACAATCGGCTAATATAGAAAGTTTCTGTTGTCTAATCAGACCTTAAAATCTCAAATGACTGCATTATACATTCATCTAAAATGGTCTTGGATACCACACCATCTGTTTTGATCCTGAATCTTAGAAAGTTGACTTTTTCTACAGACTGGCCAAAGTTATCTGTGGCAAAACATTTGTTGAGTGGTTGAGAGGCACATTGAGTTCGTTGAGCTTCTTGAATACCACTTCAAGTGCTGCTCATGCTCCACAAACATTTTAGTGATAAGGGAGTCACCCAGAAAAGAAAAATAATGTCAAATCCAGAATGTCAAAACTCTGGAACAATTGATGTGAACTTCTCTGGAGGCAATCACCTGGAGGCTCCTCACTGGGTGTCCTTTAGTTTTGATCTAGTGTCCAATGACTTCCATTCCTAGTATACACAGAGATCCATGAGGAAATTAAAGTTAAGTAATACAAAGATATTACCAAAGAAAATGGACAGCTACAAGGAATGAAAGAACCTAATGATACTGAAATAAGTATAGACCATTCCCTATGTTCCCTATGATACTGAATTGAGTGTACTTGTCAGTAAATTTCTTTCTCATTTTTTTTCATATAGCCTGCAGTAGACAAATAAATCTACTCCAATCACATACATATTGGATGTATGACACCTATCTAAACCCTTGAGGTCCATGAACATCTACCAAATCATTGAAGACCAATGAACCAAATGTTTCTTCTCATTACAATTACAGCATATAATTAAGAAAAATTTGAGGCTTGATGGTGTTTATATTGAGGCATAAAATTATAGATGCAGAAGCAGCAGTATCAACAAGAAAACAGATTCTGGATCATATGTTGATGATAACCAGATCACTTTAAGGATTGGGCTCCAACAACTGTCAATTGATCTATCAATCTTTCTAAAAATTCTATTTAGTTAAGAGCAAAAAGAAGGAAGATTATATACATTGTATCTATCTTATAAACACAATTTATATGGAAAAAAGCGTAGTCAAGCACCAGGGGATTTGGAAAGTCTAAGTTGGGGAGACCAACTTTTTGATCTTTGCTTACCTGATCTAACTCACAACCTAAGGTAACCTATCCCAACTAAGAGTTTATAGGAAGTAACTGGAGGATATCTAGCAAAACTCATGAGAAGGTCAGAACAAAAAATGAATGGTTTCAAAGAACAACAATAATTTCTAATTATTATTATTTATATAATAAACCAAACTAGATTTGAAGCACAAATATTAAATGCATTAGGAATAGCAATGCAAAGCAAGTATTTGTTTAAAACTTATGCAGATCGTGGCCTATAAATATTTAAAAAAAAAAATGCTGGTTAATACTTATAGAGGTGACAGCTTTTAAGTGAATAACCAAAGTGCATTTGTACTCAATTAAAAAAAAATTGTTATTAATAATATGCTAAAGTAAATAACGCAAAGAAAATCATTAGCTGTAGCAGTAATCTAATCTAGAAATACTATCTCATATAGATGACATTAACCTTCTTAAAGTATACAACAGATAGAGAAATATTTTAAGAAGCTTAATGTCACTAGACAAGAGAGTTTCTCTAACATATTACAACGATGTCCTATTTGTACATGACAGACCTCAACCAGGCCACACCGAAAACGAAGAGTGAGTGTGAGAATGAAAAAGTGACATCTTGAACCAAAAGAAATTCCATAAAAAAACAAACAAAAAAAAACAACATCATATCTTGGGAAATAAGAATCATCGTCAAATCAATGTCTCATTTAATAAAAAGTTAAAGATAACTTTATTATTCTAAGAAAAATGGGTTCATTATGAGAAAAGACCATATAAAGGCCAACACCTCCCCCGTAAAAAAAATTGGATTGATAGATCAAATGAGCCTCGTACATTACACTAATGGCCTTCATCAAAGGATCAGTGATGTTAAAATTTCAAAAAAAAAAAAAATTGTTAAAATGACATAATATGTGAATACAGCTCTAATAAAAGCCCAGAAAGTCCTTAGAAGAATGAAAAAAGGGAATAACTCTTTTTTAGTAATTAGATTGATTTAGCTCTGATGGTACCATGAAGCTCCAGTTTTGTTAAAAAGTAGTAAAATCATCTGTAATGACTTCCATGATGATATTTTGGACTTATGTCAACTCGCTGAATGATACACAGCTTGTTCGATGCAACTGGATTTTTTAGTAACATTCTGCTCTAGTCGACAAAGCCAGGTCATTTCAAAACATTCCTGAGATAATCTCTGCTTGGCCCTCAGGAAGTCCTGATTCAGAGTACACTCTAATTTAGAAAGCATCAATTACTATTCCAAGAAGTTGAGTGCCCTTTTTTCCTGCCTTAAAGCTTAAATCAAAGAATAAGGGAAACATTTTGAGAAATTGTATTTTAGTACCTGTACATATATAATTTATTTTCTATTGAAATCTTTTAAAGATTCAATAGAAAATAAATATATATNGGAGTCTATACATACATATTATTTTTTTCTGGTAACAATATTTATTTTAGGACTATATATATAATAGAATATTTTTTTACCAGGAATCTCAATAATATTAGAATTTGTATGTAACATGTAGTACATATAATTTATATATCATACATCACTATTTAATCAAAAATTTAAAACATACATTCATAATACCATTACATATAAAATATGCATTTGAATATAATATTATACGATAAAATATACACATATCATATCTATAACATTAATTTGTCAGTTAAACACAGATATTGCAGACTTATCACCATATACATTACTTATATTATTAAAAGATGTAGGATATATGTAATTTTTTATTCAATTTTGAATAAAACTATTATGTTGTGAAGCTCATTTTTAATTAGCCCCTTCTCCAGAGAATTAAGATGCCTTAAGATTTGTTTTTTTTACTTAAGCCATATCAGCAAATAATTATATAAAACTTCTCAAGTGAACTCAACTACTATTTCTTTTTATCGATTTTTTATTTTTATTTGCTAATTCAAAAATGTTTTACTTGAATAGCCTGTTTTTGGACTAATTATACATAAATTTTTCATTTCGTAAAAACAAAATAATGATTATTGTAATAATAACATTACAGATATACTCTAGATCCTAAAATCACCTTCATATTACAATTATTTTTGCAGTTATTACATCTCAATCATAACTTTTGCACTCATTATGGTGTATAATAATATATAATGAGTACACCATATAATTTTGTTTATAATCAGACTAATAAATAAAGCTGGAGAAATTAGTCAGGGTTTCGGACCGGATCAGAAAAATAAAATACTCCACAATTGTAGGGTAATTATTTTATCATTACCTAATAAAATAATTACCCAACAATTTTGGAGTATTTAATTTTTCTGATCTAATTTCTCCAGCATAATACTTAACAGCCAACGAACCTCCGAATGTCAACTAATAAATAACCATTTTAAAATGAGTAAATTAAAATTATATTATATTTTTTACCTATGGGGTAATAAAAAATTAATTTATGGAATTTATGTAGTAAAAAAAATAAAGGTACACTAGGAATTTAATACAAGAAATGCAAGGGAATAGAATAAAAAAATCTCACTACCTCAGCCCAGGCACAAACCCGGGTCTACTGCTTTCCGGGAAATTTTCATTTTATTCCCTTGCATTTCTTGCATAAAATTAACGTGGGATTAAATACCAAAACTAATGTCAGTGTTTAAAAAAAAAAACTAGGAATTTAATTTTGAGAAATAGTTATTTTTAGTTTAACTGTAACCATTATAGAAAATATAGCTTTTACTATTCCCATGTTTCATTAGTCATAAAAAAAAAATATTAGAAATTCTCAGATGTTAAAAGTAAAACTTCTTAGGATATAGTAATTTTTAATTGAGGATTGGGAAATATTTGATTGAAGGAAATCTATTTTAATTAAATGATCAATTCCCTTCAATTAATATTTTAATAAAGTTATTTGAAAGCTGAAGTATCACATAAATAATTTAGGCTGCACATTTTTTTAAATAATGTTATAATACCGTGTTAATGTAAGTATCTGACAAACTTTTATAGTGTATAATTTTAATTAAAATATTTATTTTAAAATATAAGTAAATGTTGAGCTTTGTCTATGTATATGAACTCATAAGTATTGGCACTCAGTCTGAATAATTTTGTAACAATTTTGCACCTTCAATAGTAAGGCTTAAAAAAAAAATTTATTGAATTGGAGGTTAGATCATTGACAAAATGAAGATCAGTTTTTTAGTTTTATTTGCCTTATAATTGGCATTTCTATGCATAGCCATGGCATTTAAATTTTAAATCAAATTTGATATAAGAAATAGTGAGCTTCTCATCATCAAGTAATCAAGCTTAAATTTAAAAAAACAAAAAACAATGGTTCCACAATTTAGTGTATAAGGAACAGTTCAATGTATAAGAAACTACTGAAAGACCTCATTTCCCATACTGATAGATGTAATGTCATTTACAAAATTCCCTGTACCACTCCACTGTACCGCAACATATGCAGGACAAACAAAAACCCTACAAAAAGAAGACTCGGCAACCATCAACATGACATTAAAAATAAAAAAAAACCACTACAGCTCTTTCAAAACACTCTACTACTGACAAACATACATTTGACTTTAACAAATTCAAACTTCTGGCGACTGAACCCAACCTTGAGAAAGGAATTTCAGCTGAGTCTATTCTATATACATTTAGAACAAAATCCCATTAATGACAAAACAGACAAAGATTATATTTCCTACTTTTATGTAAAGTTTTTTGCATCTTAAAACAAAATCACCATAAGACCACCTCATAGCATTTCAGTATTTCCACACCGGACCCTTCGGACCCCCTTCCTACATCCCCTTCCTGTTTTCCTCCACGATTCTTAAATTCAAAAACAGATCAGTCATGATTTAGTCACTGTAGAGCAGGAATCTCTCTCTCCCCATCACCCTATTTGGCATGTTACTCTCAGATATTATAAATACATAATTGTTTTATTTATTTTTTCTCACATGTATGTTGAGTATCCAGTTTTCATGCATTTTATACAGTTGATTAAACACAGTTTTATATTTTCATTTATTTACTCATGTGTTAGATTATGACACATAGACATGTTTCTATATTATTTTTGTATTTTTTTTTTTTTCATATTCAACCCTGATGAAGGCAAAACTTGAAAATAAACTATTTTTTATTTGATTTTCAGATTTTATTTGTGCTCAAATCTAATAAACTTAGAGGAAGTTTATGATTAGAATTTTTCATGTCTATTATTATAGTCTTTCTTTAATACGTTAAAAATATAAACTAAAACTTGGCCTCAGGACCAGAAGAACCCCAAATGCTATCTGCTTATATACTATGGCTACAATTTAAATTAGGAATATGCTTTAGCTTCAGATGTGCATTAAATCATTAAGCTATTCAAGTTGAAATTTTCACCTTGGGTTCCTTAAGAACCTAATGCTAAACCACGTTATCAATCTAATTACATTAAGCTCCTGAAAAATCTCCATTCCTAAATGATGTTTTTTAAGCACTCATAATTTAATCCAATTAATATGATACATAGCTAAAACAAATAAGGGGAGGGGATGTCTATGGCTTCTTTTTTAAGTAACCCTTTCTCTAGTTTCATTCTATTAAATTTTAAATTGAAATATTTATACTAACTGATCCAAAGTTGACCTAAAAGGGATACATTTATGTATACCCCACCCCTCCTTGAAGTATAATCCCTGTGTCCTTAGTAAAACTATCAAAAATTAGTTCAGATGTTAAAGTGTAAAGATTAATAGAAAAGTAAATTTTTAATTTTGGATGATTAATAGTAAAGTGAAACTTCAATAGAAGTTTGTTCCAATATTTCAATTTTATTGAAATATGTAACAGGTTCATATGGTAACATTGAATATTATGAAAATATTACTATGAAATAAATCTATCAATCAATTATCTATCCAGTTTAAACCCTCTCTCTACTTCGATTTTTTAAAATAATTATATATAACAGACCACTAAATTATAATTGTTCTAAATAAGAAATATAAACTTGGGTGAGGAATAACTGGGGAAAAATCTAAATTTTCTGTTTATGCCCTTTACTGAAGTACCCCTTCTCCAAGCTCCAATTTTGCCTGGAAACTGGTATACAACTCTTCTTCCCAACAAGGGTTAATAAATTTTGAATTTCTCTGAGACCTACTTAACAGTGTTAACTACAGAGCATTCACAAAAATTGTAGCATAGTCATACAATCATCCACACACCCACCAACAGCTATTGCAAAACTAAAATGATCTAAAAATATAAAATAAATAGTAAAAAATTTAGTTAGAGACTACTTTTTTTTTAAGTATCACTCCCTATAATCCAATTATATTGAAATTCATATGAAAAAAATTTATTATTCAGAAAAATGGGAAATGAAATTAATGAGAATAGTTTATTTCAATTAAACAGAAAACAATTTTGCAACTTCTCCCAGCTTTAGATTTTGAAAAAAATAAAATTGAATTTCATTATGCTTTATTAAACTGTTCAATTAGTAGAGTATTAAAAAATAGTAAGTTTGGCTATCACAAACTCATCCACAGGCTTAAAAGTGAAACTATTAAAATCTATAAAAAAAATTCAAGGAAAATCGAATTTGAATGTTAATAAGTTTCTGTATTTGTGGTAAGTATAGAATAAAAGTTAATGGTTTATAAGGAAAATTTAAAAGCATTAATATTTTAAATTTAATTATTCATTAAATTTTGGATACGATTGACATTTTAGTTTTAACTATGATTTAATATAATAATTTCAGTTATATAATGATTAACCTCTGAAATAAACTTAACTAACTCTTGATCATCTAAACGTAAAATTATCAACACAACTAACAGAAATATTTCATAAAATAAGAGAAGAAAAATGTAAATCTCAAAAACAATTAATGAGAGGGAATAGAATATAAAAAACTATCTGTCCCAGCCAGGAATTGAACCTGGATCTCCTGCTATCCGGGCCAGTGTACTTTCCAGTTATACTACCAGGACTTTCGTCCAGGTTTGATTCCTGGCTGGGACAGATAGTTTTTTATATTCTATTCCCTCTCATTAATTGTTTGAAATTTACGTGGGATAAAATACCACAACCAAATTAAATATTTGTAAATCTCAAAAGGTTTACCGAATTGAACAATCCCGAAATTTAACTTCTATTACAATTTCAAACATTCAGTGTAGTAGTCTAATCAAGTCAGATGAAATAAAGCACATTTATAGCTGATGCTTTATAGCACTCAATATATCTAGGATCTAAATTATAAATGCCAAAATAATGAACTCCTTCTATATTTTAAAATTAAAAGTTAAATTTTTTAAATAGTTCAACGTTAAGTATTTTTGAAAACCTAAAACAATATAATAAGAGGATTGCTTTACATATGATCCTTGCCAAAAGAACCCAGCCTTTAGACTACTGGCCCACAACATTTTTTTCAAAGGGAATCCAAATGATCTGCACTATGATTTTAGTAGAACAAGAATCCATGTACTATAAAAAGTACTAATTCCGAGAGATTTACTATAGTGGGGTTATCAACCAAGGATAGGTTATAGTTGCCGAATATGCATTAGATTAAACCTTAGTTTTAAATTAATGAACCAATTAATTTACAGATTTATTTCATAGCTGATATTGAAATATTCAATTTTGCCATATTTACGGTAACATATAGAGATTGACAAATAGTTTAACTTTAATTGAGAATAATAAAGTAAATTGGGGATATGCATAATTTAGTGCACATTGTGAGATCATTAATATTTATTTAAATTAAATGAATGTGTGTGATTGGTGGTAATTGTATTATTAGGAGGAAGAAGAAAAATTTCTACAGTATGCTTGCATCATATTGTAAGGATATTAATAATAATGATTGGAGCAATCCTGTATTATATTTTTTAACTTGGCATATTAATGAACTGTTGTAGGAAGTACTTTTAATTTTACTGTAAGAATTTAAAAACCAATGGCTGCTACTGATTATTCTATTAAGGATGTAGTAATATTCAAAGTTTAGGATTGAATCTTAATAAAAACTAAGACATATTTAAGTAATACAAAAAATTTCACATCAATTTTAATTATTTAGATTAACTAAATTTTACTGCTGGCAATTCAAGAAAATGTTTAGAAAATATAAATATATTAAAGGATAATGAATACTCACTAGGGGATATAAAATTATGAGTACAATTCTTACCTGAAAAATAAAGATAAAAACAATTAATTAAAAAAAAATTATTCAAATGGAGCATTTTTTTGCACATAGATATTATTACTATAATTTTTTGTTGGGGTTCGGTTAAGCTAGATCCAAAAAAATTCTCTCTCTCTCTCACACATGTATCATTTTAATTGCTAACCAGTGACCAGAGTGATATAGAGGTACCACATCCTGCTGGTAGTGAGCTTGGAAGCTTTCTTTCTTTTGAGACTTAGTGCTAATTAATAATAAACCTCGGCTACTCAAATAAATATTAGACTCTAAATCTCCAAATATTATTTATTTTAATATTTGGTAGGTATTTGACCCATAGGCAATCATCACTATCCTGAAAATCACATCAAATCTTTGACCATTCCCATATTTAAATATTTTCAATTAGTAAAAGAATAGAAAAATATTTTTGTTTGCCAGTCAACAATTAATACAGTATAATATAAATACTTCCATAATTTAAATAAGATCTATTTTGGATCATGCCAGCTATATCATTTATTTTTCTTTATTAAATATATTGGGTAGTTGGACGTATTAAAACTCATGGAGAGTTTAAATTAATTTGTTTCTTTAACAGTAAATCCTACATGTGTTCTGCCAATTTGCTTTTTAAATCATGTTCATGAACCTATTAAAAAAGAAAAAATACTCCAAACTTGAAGTTGCAGTTTAAATTTATTTATTTATTTATTTTGTTAAACTTGCAGTTTAAAGTTTCCTTAACAAAATAAGCCATATAGCTTTTAAATATAAAATGATTGTAAAATTGGAAACAGCATAATCTTAAGCTGCCAGCTGTAATTTTCCTATTGTCCTTTAAAAAGTATTAAAATAAATAATTAAGATGGATAGTGGTCAGTGGAACAGCTCTCGAAGATAAGAGAAGAGAGGAAATGACGCTGACAAGGCTCAAGATGGAACACTGCCAACTTATGCACGGCTTCCTCATGACAAGAACTAGTCTAGACTATGTGCTGCTTCTGCGGTGTCAGGCTCATAGTCACAGAGGTAGGGTAATGTCTGGGTTGGGCCTAGTCTGGACTTAATCCTTAGACTCTTTAAGCTTATACTACTACTATATATTGAAATAAAATTATATTTAACGAACTAACAAGTTACAAAAACAAGTATAGGACAGTTCTCTTAAAGTAAGAAAAAGCTCTTTTATATCTGAAATTATATGAATGATGAGACTTAAATGACCCAAGTGGTTACAATGCCATATTGTAAAAAAACAAACAAAAAAAACTTTATATGTATGTATATATATATATATGTCCTTCCAGGACCTTGCTCTGCCTGCATACCCTGCGTCCTTACAAAAGAGCTTCGTGAAATTCTCTCCTGCAGTCAAGTAAGCCTAGAGGTACCGAATCACTCTTTACTGATACATCTTTGTAGAGGCAAGTTCGTGGTACGTGTTGTCCTTATGTTGGCTGANTAGGCCAAAACGTTGGCAAAAAAAAAAAAAACTTTAAAAAGAGAGTTTTTTGACCCTAGATATTATTATAAGATGATTTTAGTTAGTAGTGGTTCGATCAAGGTAGATCCAAAAAAAATACAAATTTAAAAAAAAATGTATTTTTTTAAAAGATTATCTGCCAACGTTTCGGCTTGATGGTTATACTAATGATTGATGGTACTCTTGAAGTCAAATGTGTGTTCTTCATGAAAAACATGTTTAGTGAGAGCAGTTTTTATTAGTTTATTCTTTATGTAATTTTTATGGTTATTGATTCTATGGGAAATAGGGTTTTTTGTTTGTCCAATGTGCCCTTGGCAATCAGGTGTGGAACAGGGAATTTTGTAGACGGCATTAGTTCTGTTAGGAAGGGAGATGGGGTCTTTGAGGATGGTGTAAATAGATTTTAGTTTATTGTTGGTGGAAAAAGAAAGCTTAAGGTTAGGGAAAGTTTTTCTGAGAGATTTATTAATATTTCTCACACCATTAAAAAACTTGTAAAAGAATTTTTTATTTCCATTTCTCCAGCTATACCCCTCAGTTTTTAATTTTTTAGCTCCCAAAATTGAATCTCTGACTAATCTCTCCTCATAATACTACTGTAATGATTTGATTGTCAATATATCATGATTTATCCGCATAGGAGACAAGGATAATGACTTGCAAGTTAAAAAGATGAAAATTATGCAGTAGGTTAATTTGGGAAGGTAAAACACAAACCAAATCTGTATTTACATCATAACTTTTAAAAAATAATGCATTTTAGTCAGTGTAAATATTTTTGTAAAGGGCATAATAAAAAGAAAACCCAAATAAATTTGTTAAAGATTAGAAATATATGTTATTTATGTTCATTAAACAGGTCAAAATACTGTTCAATACAAAATTCCATATATTTATATTTTAAACTCATTAAATTTATTTTTCTTTATTGATAATTATTTTCTGTGAAATATGCTTTACTCATCAATTCAGGGCTTTAACCCACCCTGAGAAAAGCACAGAATAGACTTTCAAGCACCTACTTGCTTTGCCTGATTCAAAAACTGATTAAATTAATAAAAATGATTACTCTTTCTGATGAAATCTAATTTAAACATTTCCTCTAGGTAATCACCTTTCTCATGGTTACATCCAAATTCTATATACATTTTACCTAAGCCCATAAATTACCTTTAAAAAGAATTATGCACAATATATATATATATATA
>KZ806971.1:10711-26562 GCA_000696205.2 Oncopeltus fasciatus
TATATATATATATATATGTGTGTGTGTGTGTGTGTTTGTGTGTGGTTTGTGTTTTACTTAGAGCTCATTATTATTATTCATGAAGCAAGGAGAATTCTTCATTCAGCCCTGAAGAAGCCATCACAGGATGTGCGAAAGCTTGGCACCAAAAAACTCTAAGACACGGTTGAACCCGGAAGAAGTAATGGTAATTTTTTTTTTTTATATATTTTAGAAAGAGTAATTGTCTGTTAAAATTTAAGTCAATAACAAAATTATAAAAGTAAAAAAATATTAAAAAAAAAAACCTTTTCCCCATTGTTTTTATGTCTGAAATGTGACTCAAGCCCTTTTCTGCCAGGCCTTGCTGACCGGGCAGATGGTAGTATTGGTCTCAGTCTTCACAAGTGTATGAAAAGTTGGATCTGGCTTCCTCTTCTCCCACGATCTAATTTCCTCTCAGATAAATGAAAGCTGGGTTTAAGGTATTTATAAATGCATAAAAAGGGAACCGTCATTCATACCCAACCACCTACAGCAGAATAACAAAGTTGTTGGTGTGCTATAATACCATAGTTAGGTTTAGTTTTGGTTGGCTATACTTTTTAACATTGTGCCCAATACTGAAGAGAAAAAGTGGAATTGGAAACAGAAAAGCAGTACGGCTCCAATGGAAACAGGCGATGAGGTTGAGGGTCTGATATTAAAGTGGTTGCTGGATGACCTCCACAAATGTGACCCATCTCTCTCACTGATACTCCTGTTAATTCTATGCTTGCTGATAAAAAGAGTGAATTTATTTTTAACATCATTAAAAGTCATTTATTGTTGCAGAATTAGAATGAATATTTCCTCTTCATAGAATAACAAAATATATCTTAGAGAAAGAAAGTATGAAAACTATCATAATTAAACATAATACAATAATTCAACAAATGAATGTTAAAATACAAATGTAAACTAATTAGAGGTAAAGTATTTTGTTTTTTAAATCTTAATATAACATAAAATAGAACTATATCTTCAAAATTCTCATTTCTGTAATTATAATTTTTATTTTTTTATACATATTTTTGTAACTTATTGCTTACTACTCAATTTGTTAAATTTTTAAATGGCAAAAAAACATCAATTTATTTTTTTAATTTTTAAATACAAATTACATTTCATTGTTGATCTGCCTTAACAGAAAATATAATCACTCTTAAGCAGGGTAACAAGAGAAAAACAAACATGGTAATACAATGTAGTCATGAAAGTATTGCAACTATTTTAAATATACCAATGTGACTCAGACATAGAAATATTAAGACCCCAGATTATCATAAATTTATACCTTCTAAAAATATATAACTTAATTTTTAATTAATTAAATGAGATTTAAAAATTAAATTATAAAACTCTAAAAATTAAAGTGAACTAACAGTGTAGCTTAATATCACAAGGATGCCACTCTTCTACTCAGAAAAATTATTGTTTTATCATGTAACAATAATTAGCACTTCCTAAAAAAAAAACCTAATTAAGGAACACATTCACTTAAAACGAATTTTTTTTCCTTGACAAATAGTGATATATTCAGCAGTCTTAATTTTTAACATAAAGTGGACTAACTACTTTCAGTAAATTAGATTGATTATTAATAAAATAAAAACTATTTTATTAATACTCAATATTTAAGATACTCTTAATGATAGTGATTGATTATAACCAATGTTACTTTTTGTTTTACTCTAGCCTGAATGTAGTAGAAATCCTCTTCCTTAGACTTAAGGTAAGTACCAAGTAAATTATCAATATTTCAGTAATGGTAAATAAAGAAGTAATTTATTCATTACTAAAAAACATTTTATTTCTGAAACTGAAAATTTTGGCAACCAAAGAAGCTTAGGAGAATATAATTTCTGATTGTATTATAATCCTTTGAGTTTCTATAGAGACAGAAAGATATATTATGAATAAAAGTATAACTAACGCATTTCATTTAAAACATGAAGTGCTTAGAATAAAAATTATGAATTCAAATTATGAAACGTGAAAGAAAATTCTCACTTAATAAGCGGCAAATTGTTTAAAAATAGATTTATACTTTGCAATATAATGGCAATATTTATTCAATATGCTTCTCCTGGGAATATTTATTTTGAATTTAGATATAAAGATTGAATAAATAATCCATACATAAAAAAAAAAAAAAAAAAAAAAGATCCAGCCTTTAACAGTCCTATAAAGAAGTTTTTTTACTAAAAGAAATAAAAAGTGATTTACTTTATAGATGCATCAACCAGCCTTGTAAGAGGGCCTTTCGAGATCTAATGTAACAAAGGTTGGTCAAGAAATAAGATCTTGAATAAAATTCCAGTTAAGAATCTTGGGATATTTATCGAGGATACTTTTTTAATTGAAAGATTATGAATTTGAAAACAAGTACCATTCAGGCATTAGGGAGTGAATTTTAGAAAAAAGTCATTAAACAAACATTTTAAATTATATTAGTCATTTATAAGTTGTAAATATTTTTTCTATTGCTAATAATAACAAAGATAAGAATTTTTCTTCTTCAATCAACATTCCCCATGAGCCAATTACAGCCATTGATGAACTCATTCAATGGTTTGTGTAAGAAAATTTAAATATCAAATTTGGTTTCTGTAGTGTAAGTTAGGTGTTTCATAGCACAGAGAAAGAGTGTGTATGTATATGTATATACATGTGTGTGTGTGTATACATATATAATATAATATAAATACACATATAACCAAATACTAATGTGTGTTTAAATGACATAATGTTTTTTAGTTAAATTGTAAAGACATATTCATGCTGAAAACATTCATTTTCTGTTTATACATTTATTACAGTTGCAAAACAGAAATTTAAAATTTTTTAATTAGCCCTGGAAAGAGATGAGTTCATTAATTTCTTCCATATTGTTCCCTATTATATTCCAACAGACATATCTAAAAATTGCTTACTTATGAAATATGACTTAAATGAAAGATGTGAGCAAAATAAGCGGTTCTCTTAATTACTCTTACTGGAAGCAGCTTACTGCCTATCTTAAGGATCTTAAAGGGGCGCCAGGTTAGCTCAGGGGATCCGTACGGGTCTCGCAATCCTGACGCCACGGGTTCAAATCCCGCCCAGGTAAATCTTTTATTTATAAATGGAAGCTTGTCCTGAGCCATGGGTGTTTAAAATGGGGTGGCAACCTGTAGATAGCCACTCCCTTCAATGACCCTAAGTGGTTGCAAGGGAGGCTAACACAGCAAAAAAAAAAAAAAAAAAGGATCTTGAAAATATTCACCCTAAACTGTGGAGACTTTTCCAGAATTTACCAAGTAACAACTGTCAGGGCATTGTTTTTTGAACAATTTGATTTTAAAACTAATTGTAATTCTTTAAGTAGCTATTTCCTTCATTAATTTTAATAATACTAATCTTACTCTTCTCGTATTCAGAATTAGTGAAGAACTTATGAAACTATTTTAAAGTTGTGAGAAAATGTCACAACAAAATATTGAGGAAATCTGTCAAACAAAAATCTACTTGCTGCACTGGAAAATTTATTCGACTAAATGTGTGTATTATAAAGTTCAATACCTCAGTTTCCTTTAGAGATAATAATTACACTCATCATTTGCAATTTCCATTAATTAAATTTTTAAAAAAAGAAAGTGGTATTCTGGGTATTATTATAACTCTTGTTCCCTTGCTAGTAGAAAAAATATTGAACTTGGAGTGAAATAAAATTAATTTCCATGCCTACTTAAAAATGATGAACTACCAGGTAAGGAAATTTTATTGAGTCTTATTTAAGCATCTTAATGTTGTAAATAAAAATATTTCAGACTGACCACCATTAATTCATCAGTCATGGTATAGTATAGTACTATAGTATAGAGCAGGAGTCTCTCACTCCTCATCACCCCATATGCCCTGAAATTTAGGCCGAAACTTTGGCAGAAATAAAAATCTTTTTTGTTTACAATTCTTCTGTTTCCAAGACAGAATCCCTGACTAACCTCTCCTCATAAAAATTTTTCACAGTAACGTATACAGCTTTATTGAGAAAATGATAAGCACTTATGAATTATCAATTGTAAAAACATAATTATTCAGTTTTGTAGATTTTGAAGTCCTCAGGCAATATTCAAAGTAATGTCTACTTCCTTGAAAATTATAATTTTATTAAGTTCCATAAATGTTTCCCTGATGTTGAATATTGTGTCTTCTATCTCTACTACAAAAAACTGACTCAATTTTTCAATTTCAAAATTCAAATAGGACATAAGGGAAATTTCTTTTGTGAAAAGTATACCATATTCAGATATAAAAGTATATGGCATTATAAAAGAAATAAATGAGCCTAATTAGGATATGGGGCATTAAGAATTTTAGCTGCGTGGAATGCACATACACAAATGGAAGATAATCTGTACACTGTCTGTGTAGATAATATTCACATGCATATTGAAGTATGTACATATAAATAATACTAAATTGTCATGAACAAAAGTCGTAATTGTTCCAGTCCAGTCTTGTAATTAATAAGTCTGTCTCACAGGAGCTGGATAAACTATGCATAATTCCCATGTTTCATTAAAGATGTATATACACACTAGAAAAAGATAAATTTCATTGTATAAGCCAGAGAGGTCATGATATATATAAAAGAGAGGCTCAGTGAATGGTAATATTAGCTTGGCTCTAGACTGCCCGAGAAGGAAGATAGGATGCTCTTAGCCTCAATAAATGTCTAAATAAGTATTATTCTTAATTATTGATAATAAAGTTAGAAAATTTAACACCTATATGTTTCTTTTATAATTCATTCAATAAAATTATTAAAAATTAAATATAATTCTTTAAAAGAGGCTTGATTTTCTTACTGGAAATGTGCTAAAAAAGAGATGTGTTTATCTCATCCATAGCACACTAGAGAAGATTTAATGATCAGCATACTGTGCCGACTAACAAACTTTTCCTCATTCAATCAATATAATTGGCAATTAGGGCAGGGTCATAATGCTACACAAGAATCCGTTAGGTTATTATGAACAGAAGAACAAAGAAAGAAAGTTAAAATAACTGTGGCTCTGAGAATATTGAACCTAGAGCCTTTGTCTGTCCAGGCAGTAACAACTAGCCTAACCGTGCCTTGTAATTATGGTGAAATGAAATGACATTGTATAATAATAGAATTTATAGCAACATATAGATTACTCATTGAGTGAAAAATCAGATGGTAGAGAAATATGAAAATTTTAATTTCATGAATGTGTAATATTTTCTATTAAAATAAAATAGTTGTTTATTGTATTTAGAAGTATTTAAAATATATTCATTAATTACTCTATATGTTTGGAGTCTTGAGTAGGGTATTTTTTAAATGAACACTGAGAAGACTAATTCCGCAGGCAAGTAGTTAAAACATAATTTCAAACTTCTATCACTCCCCATATAACCTATGAAATCTTCAGGATTAAGGTAGGGGGGGGGGGGGGAAGGAAATGATGAAAACCTTTGAAGAACAAAAAAAACACTCACAGGCTATTGTGTGAGAGAGGTAAGCTTGACATGCACAGCAACTCAACACTATGATCAACCCCGCCATCTTCCATATACATTGAGGCCTGCCTTCATCTACATAGCATTACTCAACTTACCCAGTTCTTTCAAAGATAAAAATATTAAAGCTTCCTAATGCAGATTCTTAATAATAGGCATGTATAAAAGGTTCCAAGAATGCAAGTAAATTGACTAGGTTTGCCTCAATACCTAAAAGTAATATTAGAATATTAGTAAATAAAAATAATATGAATCCCAGAATAAAAGTTTTTTTTTTTTTTTTAAAGTAGAGAATCTGAGTTAGTCCACTTTACATGAGATAAAATATAATTAATCGGGTAATATAGATTCTTCAAGAGGTTCCTCTGTAGTTGTGGGCAACCAAACATAAAGCGTATTGGCATCAGAGGTCTGGGTAAACTCATCAGCTGGCTGAAACTCGTCTGTCTTGAGGTCAAGAGGGGCAGGAGGAGCTGGAGCAGGTTCTGATTGGCTTTCTACTCTAGGTGGAGCAGCACTTCCTCCTCCTCCAGTACCAGCATTTCCAGAAGTCTTATTATGGATATTGCGGTGCCTCTTCATATCAGATTTCACTCTGAATGGCTTGTGACAGACATCACAATTATATGGTTTCTCACCTACAAGATGAATCATAAAAATTAAGAATATGTCACAGATATTTATTTTTAATTATGAAATAAAAAGTAAGTTTATTTTTCCTTGGGCCAATTAAGCCATGTTATTTAAGTCTCTAAACATAATATGCTTGGAGTGTCAATACATAATTATAAGTCCACTACAGGAGATTCAAATACATTGATCTTAAAGCTGTTACAGATAAAAAGTATTTTAATTAAATGCTATAAATTTTTTTACAACCTATGCTTCCATTCTCATGCATTTTATTTTTCTCAATCTTAATTTTATTAAGATGATTTTTTTTTTTTACTGTCAGGGCATTGTTTTTTGAACAATTTGATTTTNATTGAATATTTTATATATAATTAATATATATTATTAAAATAAGTCTGCTTTTGTCTGTAATAAAATATTTTTCTAATACAGCCACCAGTATAACTAAAATACCATTGTACAATCTACATCCTCCAATTTATAATTTGAACCCTCCACTAATCATAACAGTTTCCAGACAATATAAAATTCTACTTTCTTCTAATACCATTAGAAATTAGAGATAATGGTAAAGAAAGATAAAAGTAGAACTAGATGTTTGAGCCCATTCCTTACCATCAAAATAAAAATTAAGCTTAAATTATGAGTATTGTACTTTCTTCATTAAGAATTTTTAATATCGAAAAAAGAGATATTTTAGAATTCTTCTTCTTGATAAACATTCAATAAATTAAAGGATAGCCTAATCTTGTCTTAAGTTTGAAAATAAAAATTAACTATTTTGTCTCACAAGGAACGATAACTTATCAATTGTATGAAGCTATCTAACTTTTTAAATGTGCTGCCACTTCTTTACAGACAAACTTGAGCCACTTGTGTAAAGCTTGAACTTTTTTTTTCAGTTATTCTTGAAAATAATTTTATTGAACAGAAATGCAGATAAAACTGGCACCCATTGACCAACCAAAAGATACGGACTTCACAGACCAATGATGATCCTCCTAACTCTCCCGGTGCTGATTCCGGACCCAGGAGGAGCAGGCTTTGGTCATGTCACCAAAACCAACCGGTATAAATACCCCTAGTCCTTCTCCTCCTTCCTCATTTATATTGTAACCCTGAAGAAGTTCAAAGCATGATGAGCAAAAGCTTGGTTGTTTAAAATCAGTCCAAACCGAAAGAAGAAAATATATTTCAACCAACAAAAGCTTCTACTTGAAGAAGAAAATTATCAAAATAGCATTCCTCTATCATTTTATTCAGGAAAAATATTTTAAAATATTTTCCAGACTTAGGCTTTGTAAAAATTGCTTCTAATAAAGTTATGAGTTCGAAAATTAGTAAAAATTAAAAAAAAAATCATAATCTACCTGTATGAATCCTCCTGTGGTTCACTAAATATGAAGAAGCTCTAAAGGTTTTCCGGCAGTATTCACAGACGTAGTTCTTCTCTCCAGTATGAATCCTACGATGAATGATTAGTGAGTACTTGCGAGCAAAATCCTTACCACAAAATTCACATTGGTACTGTTTAGTATTTGAATGGAGTGATGTCATATGATACTTCAGGTCTCCCCATTGCCTGAAGTTACGACCACAAACCTCACACTTGTATGGCTTGTCTCCTGAATGCATCCTCATATGAACCTTTAACAATTAAAAATTAAACTAATTTTTTCACCAAATCAAATAAATATAAGCCAACAATTTACAATTGTAATTGTAATTGAGTAATTGCACTAAATATATCATTAGTGCCAATTAAGTACCCAATTAAACAAGTTTAAATAAAACATAATATACTTATCAAGTATACTGATAACCAAAATGTCACATACAAATGTAGTCATCAGTTCACAGAGATAAAATAGTATCCCTGCTAAATAAAGAGGACCAAGTATTATTATATATTTACTTCAAGATTTTCACGCAGTTCACTGAGAAATACTTCCATTCAACCACATATTAATCTGCCAGAAAACTAATGCATGAATTATCTGTCCCCATAAAGAATTTGATCTAAAACAGCTGAACCAAAATTAATAAAATTGGGTATTTAGACTTATATTCTGGTAATGTACCTAATCCAATAACTCTTAAGGGAGTTAAAAATTAAGAACAAAATTTCTCTAATAACCAAATCATTAAATTAAGATTTTGTCTTCTAGAAACTAATTTCATGGTAATTCATCGGGTAAGGTCATGTGAGTCTCATTACATTAACTATAGTTATTCTTTAGGCAAGTCAACCTTCGGTATCTCTATTCGTCCTTTTGCTTTTGGCTTGAAGTAATAATTTTATTTATATTAATAAGGTCAATGGAGATCAGGATAGTTAATGTAGCTATCAAAGAAACTATTTTTTTTTAAATCAAGATGTGTGATTTTCAGCCTCACACTTCATTCACATTAGTCATAAAACCAATAAATGTTGAAATATAAAGAACAATGGAGGTAATTTCCAGTTAGGAATAAAATATATTATGGGCAATAAGTAGAGAAAAATTTCAGCTATTCTTCACATTTATTCCATTAGTTTATTCATGACTTGAATAAGCCAATTCTAAAAGTTTGTTCCCTGAATAGTTTACCATTAGTTGCAAAAATTAAATGTTTATCTCTGATTTTAATTTAGATATGGACCCTTTGCAAATGAAAAATAATGATCCTTTATAAGCAAGATAAACTAAATGCCACAAAGACTCATCTAAATCTATTGTCTAATTCTAACAGAAGATGAAAAACGTATAGAAAAAAGAAGTATAAAGAAAAAAGCATAGAAGTAGGAAAACAAGAATCAAATGAGGTTATACCAATTAAATGCTTAGGCTAAAACCATAGAAAAATTTTAGTGAAAACAAAAGGCATACAGGTAAACAAAAAATAAATATATAATGCCCAAGTGAGTTGCATTTTTTCCAATTTTATTTCATTTTTTAATTTAATTGAATGTATGCTTATATTTTTTTAGGGCATTGAATATATTATTATTAATATAGATAAGTAACTAACTCTGAGAGCATTAGCAGCAAAGAAGCTCTTCCCACAAACGTCACACTGATGAAGACGGCGTCCAGAATATGAACGCACATGATACAGAAGTGAATTGCGATGGGTGAAGGTTCGAGAACAATGTGGGCAATGAACAACCTTCTTCTTCTTCTTCCCCTTCCCAGTATCATCATCAGGAAAATCACTTAGGTCCCCACCTCCTCCATCACCACCACCTCCTTCTCCAGTTTTCTCCCCACCACCACCACCACCACCACTCTCTGATGTTGAGCAAAATTCTGATCCTCCTTCGCCCCATCGCCACCTATATAAAAATAAAAAAATTAAATTTATTATTTCAGCTGATCATTAAAAAATAAAATTAATAAAGAACATCCCCAATCAAAGAATTGAATCATACAATGATATTCCCAAATTTGACATTTCCTTAATCTCAATTTTATTTTTCTAATTTTCTGTATCTTCAACAAATCACTATCTGCTTGTCCCATCAATATTTTTGAATTGGAATAAGGGTATTCGTAAAATATAATTCAAAGTACAGAAATTTCTTCAATATAATCGTTAAGAAATAAAAAATAAAATTAAACATGCTAAAAATAATTTAAAATTTTTTTACAATATAGTAGTATATTGTGAAAAGTATATTTTTTTAAGTTGAAAGAATAAACTATTATACAATAAATTACAATTTTTATTACATTAATTATTTTTCTTTTGGTGCTGTTATGACTAGCAGACAGTTATTAATTCCAGGATCTGACAAGCTAACTGACCAAGTGAAGATTGCAACATTACTGAACTGTTTAATTTTGTTAATCTTTCAGCAAACCAGGTGAGCAAAAATCTTTGGGGACACTTGTTAGAAGGGGAAAAGAGGGGGCCTTCCTAAAGCCTAAATTTCAGATAAATAATAATCATACACTGAAATTAACTTGAGAAAGTTTGCAGTACATGAATGAGGATTCTCAGGAATTAGGTCTTGGTAGTTGAAGAATTCCTGACAATACTCTCTTCTCTTGATAAAACTTGATGGTCGAAAATTTACTTAAAAAAAAAAAAAATTACCTCAATTTGTCAGACTCCTCAGCAGCTTCAGCCTGAATGTTAACTACATGACGTATTCCTTCCATTAGATCCTCTGGCTCTGAGAACTCCTCTATTTGGGGATGAGCTGCAGCCATATGTGTCTCCAGGGCCTTCTGCCTCTTAAAATGGCGTCCACAAAGTCCACATGAGAGACCCATTTCTTCCTCCCCAACACTTTTTTCTCCATCAGTCTTAAAATAAATACCAATAGACAATCTATGAACTATTCTATTTATATTTTAATAATGCTCAATCAATTCCAAGCCTTATAAGTAATTAAATAGTAATAAAGATTTTAATTTGGGTTCTTATTTTTATTTCATTTTTTAAAATACTTGCTGGGTCTCCTTTGTGATAAACCCCGAGCTAAGGCCTCTGGTGGTGGATAGTAGAGTTACACCAACCAGACCATGAATGGCGAGAGCCAACAGGGCTGAGGATAGTACGAGAAGTCTATATGTGAGCAAACTTGAAGGAAAAATTAATCTTAATCGAGGATAAAGTCCCTTGGGAGTTATTTAGGCCCTAGGAATGTATGAAAGTAGAAAGCAACTAAATTAGTGGTCTAAAAAAGTAGATCTGGTGAAAGCCAAGTAGGAAGCATATGAAACTAGCATTGAACAAAAACCAGGACAGGGCAGCCTATGTAAGTGTTTCAAGGAGATAGAAGCAAAAGAACGCCTCCTGGGAAAGATGTGAGAAAATTTATAATGCCGTCTGTTTCAATCGGATGATGAAAAGAGCATTTTAAAAAGCTTAAGGGCATAAGATAAAGACAATTTTAGTTTTCCGATTAGTGAGAGTGTTTGAAAAACCCTCCAGAGTCCCCTTAGTTTTGTTTAACTAAAACAGAGCAGTTTTTGATGCATACTCACAGAGTACAAAAAAAACCCTGCAAAAGAGTAGGAGGAATAAGGATTACCCTGGGCAAGTCTTAAGCTGAAATGTTTCAAGTGCCTGGTGGCTAACATAAGGAACTGTTGAAGGCCAATGGTAACAAACTGATTGCTCTTTTTACTTAAATCATAAATTGGGCTCTTCATGGGTGCATACTGTCTGCCGATCTACACAATGCCTACACCTTAAAAATGATGATAGAGAGCTATGCAAAAACTATCCCAGCATAGGTGAACAGAGCTCAGTAAGCTGAAACATCAGAATACTTCTACACAAGAGGCTCAAGGAGTCTTATGCTAAACTGGATGGGCAAGCAGAGTTCACTGCAGGAAGGTCCTTATATATATTATGGACAATATATTTTTACTCTAGCAACTAATTGAAAAATGTAGTGTGAAGAACCATGAGCTTCACTTAGCCCTCATTGATCTATAGAAGGCCAACAACAGTGTTCAAATGAAGATGATATGGCCAGCACTAAGTTTTTAATAAATTTTTTTTTAGTAATATAATTTTTTTTTTTAATTTATTTATTTGGTTGTTACATTCTGTNGATATCCATTTCAGTTTATTTCCCTAAAGGGGATTAAATTAAAAGCATTGTTAAAACTTTCTTCAAAACATCATCGAATCTACTTATGACAGGCTGAAAATATGTTCCGTTTAATAATAATACTTAAAATAAAATCTTTCTCTTTTACGGTTTTATTTTCAACCGGAATCCCACATAAAATATTAGTTGATGGAAGGCGAAAGGTCAAGGACATTATACAAAGATGTAGAAAATAGTAGATCATATAACAAATAATAAAAATATCTTTACAACTCTCATTCTCTTTTCAGCCCTGAAGAAGCCATCACATGATGTGCGAAAGCTCGGCAAATAACAACAATTTGACTCGGTCCAACCCGGAAGATGAATTGGTAAATACTTCTGACGACCGTCGAAGCCTACGTGAATATATATATATATATGTTAATAAATAAATTTAACTAGGTTCTCTTGTTACAGATCACGGGGCCATCTCTGTTTAAGTCGCCATGTAGGATTATCAGGATGGCTTTGGAAGGATATTTTATTGGTTAAGGGATTAGGATGTTGTTTGAGGCGGGAATGAAATTTGGAGAAACGATTGGGAATTGAGTCGTTGACGAGGTCGATTTTGAGGTCATTGTGAAGGGTAGAGTTGGATACATAGAAGGGAGTATTAACAATTGTTCAGAAGACTTGGGACTGGAAGGATTAGATGCATTGGATGTTGGTTGGTTTAGTGGTACCCCAGAGTTCTATACCGCATGTCCAAATAGGTTTAAGAATAGTTTTGTATATTGATAGTTTGTAGTGTACTGATAATTTTGATGTACGTCCGAGTAGTCTATATAATAGTCCGTAGAGTCTGTATAAGTCTTGTCTCTTTTGCTTAATATATTCTTTCCAAGTTAGTTTTGAGTCTAAATAGAAACTAAGGTATCTTACGGAGTTGGATTAGGGAATAGGAATTTCTTTGAAGGTGATATTAAGTGGAGGCTTGGTGCAGAGAGTGAATGTGACGTGGACACACTTGCTTTCATTTATTTTTATACGCCACACCCTGCACCAAGTGGCTGTGGTTGAGATATACTTGAAGGATATAAATAGCAACTGTGGGATCAGGATCTGACGCGATGATGGCTGTATCATCGGCAAAGGTAGCAGAGAGAGTATCAGTGAGTAGCTCTCCCCTGGAGAGAGACCAATTACAACCACAACCCAGCACCTCTCAAGGAGTGACCAACACACCCCCACCAACGAAGTGACAGATAGGAATGAAAACCTATCACCTTTCACAACTGCCAATCCTTTTCAGCCTCTTCAAAATATTACTGGAGAGGATATGGAAACCACCACCCAACTTATACCCTGACCATCTCCCATTTTTGTCAGAAACTTACAAAGTTTTCGCCTAATGTGCATTCAACTCGATGAGCGAGTCAGCCGCGGGGGATATACTTGTGTCAACCGTCAGCATGACACTACTAAAATAATGCCAGATAGCCCAGACACCTACAGAGGTATAGTGAGCTATCTAAAAGAGACAAACACCCAGCATCACACTTACCAACTAAAGGAAGAGCATGCAGTCAGGGTTGTCATCTGTCACCTCCAACACTCAACCTCTCCTGATTATATCAAAGAGGAGCTCACTGAACTTGGCTTCTAGGTCAGAAATGCCATTAACATAACAACAAACAGGCCTGGTAATGACGGTCATATAAAGACTCCATTGCCCTTGTTCTTTGTGGATATCGAGTGCCACAAATGCCAGGAATACGGTCACACTAAAAGATACTGTGAGTATGGTGCCCGATGTGTCAAATGTGGAGGGACACATCTCACAGGGGACTGTCAGAAGTCTCGCAGTACACCTGCTGCCTACGCCCTTTACCAGAAAAACCATCCCGCCAATTATAAAGGCTGCCAGGTCTACAAAGATTTGAAGCAGCGGATCCAGCCCACCAGACAACAGGACTCAGCACCTGTAGCTTGAAGACCCCCACCAGAAAAGTGGACTCAGATCATTTTTATGCAAAGGCAAAGGCAAAGAGTCACTTGACCTCGGAATCTCCTTAAAAACCTCTGGAGAGCTGGATGATGGTGTCAAGTTCTTTACTATGAAGATTCAGCAATGTCTTTGGAAGGCTAACTTAAAACCCACCAGCACCCGCTACACTGTACATTCAGCTGAACCCCTCCCCGATTACATTTAAAACCTCATACAAGCTAAGCGTCAAGCTCGAGCCCTGTTCCAGAGGTACAGACATCCCTCAGATCGTAGGGAATTCAACCAGCTATCTCATCTCGTAAAGCAAAAACTAGGTGTTTTACAAAATAAGGCATTAAATGCCTACCTGTCTAGCCTCTCACAAGAAGACAAATCCATCTGGATTGTTACTCCCAAGATTCTGAAGTATCATGAACCTTCTACCCCCTTACGTCGAGAAAATGGTTCCTGGGCCTCTTCCGATAAAGACAAGGCCATAATGTTTCATTCACTCCTCATCTAGATACCGATAACTTGTCCAATAACACGGAGGTTTAGGAGTCACTGGATATACCATTACCAATGTCCTTACCGATTAAGGCAGTGACACCTTCTGAGGTCAAGTACATTATTAACTATCTGCCTAAGCACAAAGCACCCGGCTGTGACCTTATCAGCGGGCTAATACTTCGAAATCTACCTCAAAAAGCAATTGTTTTCCTCACTTACCTCTATAATTGTGTCCTTCGAACCACCAATTTTCTACTTCTATGGAAATTTTCTGAAATAATCCTATTTCCCAAACCCGGTAAACCTTCTTCTAACACATTATCCTATCGACCAATTAGCCTTCTGCCTTTACTTTCCAAGATATTTGAGAAAGTTCTTTTAAAACGAATTAATTAACCATAATATTACTTAATTAAACACCTATAATAATTTCCTTAAATATTCTTCCTAACCATCAGTTCGGCTTCCGATCCCATCATTCTACTGTCCAACAGGTATTTCACGTTGTAGACTTTATTTCCTCTTCCCTGGTCCTTTATTTCCTTTAAAGAATTTTGTCCTGGTGCATTCTTAGATGTCACTCAAGCATTTGACCGAGTATGGCATACTGGTCTATTATATAAACTGAAGTCCATATTTCCAAGTACCATATACCTAATCCTCAAATCTTATCTTTCTAACCACTTCTCTAGGGTTCGGCAAGGATCAGATTACTCCAAACACTACCCTGTGAAAGCGGGTGTCCTACAGGGCAGTGCGCTTGGACCCATCCTTTTACCCTTTATACTGCCGACATCCCTACTCATCCTAATACTCTTTTAGCCTTCTTTGCAGATGACAAAGCGATCCTCTCCTCCCATCCTGATTCCAAAACCGCATTTAACATCTTACAAAACCACCTTGATGCTATTCAGCAGTGGTGCAGTAAATGGAGAATTAAAATAAATGAGTCCAAATGCGCACAAGTAAATTTTCAACTAAGAAAAGATTCTCCTGATAATGTTACATAAAATTACATCCCTATACTAATATACTCTGATTCAGTCTGTTACCTTGGGTTCCACCTTGACTCACGACTCGACTGGAATGAACATACTAAAATTAAGCAACAAGAACTCAACAGACGCCATGGACTCTTATACAGCCCCTTATAAATAGGCGGCCACACTTCACATTAGAAAATAAACTGACCATCTACAAGACCATAATACGACCAATCTGGACATACGGTGCAGAACTGTGGGGTGCAGCTAAGCCTTTCAATATCCAACGAATACAATCCTTTAAGTCCAAAATTCTCAGAATAATTACTAACACTCCATATTATATGTCCAACTCTACCCTTCATCATGACTTTAATATTCCTTTTGTCAAAGACCTTATCTCCACGTGCTTCAAGCTCTTCCATAGTAAACTCCAATTTCATCCCATTCCATATACCCAATCCCTGTCGGACTCCAATCCTCCCCGGCGACTAAAACAGAGATGGCCTCGCGACCTCCTGGGCCTTAATGCCTAAACTTATTGGGAGTGGGATCGATGGGCCTCTTCTTCCTGCACAGTGATGACCATTTAATTGTTTTATTGTTGATTTTATTAATATTTTATTATATTTTTTCTTTTCTTTTATTTTTTTTG
>KZ806971.1:30396-42498 GCA_000696205.2 Oncopeltus fasciatus
GAAATTTTGGTTCCTCTATATATATATATAGTATGCCATAGTTCTTGTTTAAAGCATTAATTAGAACAAATTAAATTAAAGCATGATTGATTACCCTTTGGTATGAATGGACCTATTGGGCTGGGTCTTAAGCTTCCGAGGAATCCTCTTCTTGTGAGGAAGGCTTTTGCGAGAGGATTTTAGATCACTCTCTGTTTCCAAATCTGATTCACCTTCTTCTGTCTCCTCAATGGGAAGACCATCGTCAGTGTTCTTAAAACCTCCCCCATCAGTTTTCACATGCATATCATCCTGGTAAAATAAATATTAGGAAGACAATGTTAATAGGATAAAATCAATAAAACAAAGCAGCTGAAAATAAATGATTTTTACAATAGCTGTCAATACAAAAGCTTTTAATGAAAAAAAATATTAGTTTTAATGAACAAAAATTTGCTTTCAAATGGTCTATCAAAGCCAATTTTAATTGTAAAGAATTTTAATGCTAGTATTTAAATTAATTCAAGTTGGCAAATAAAGTTTATTTCGAAACTTTTAACAATTTTAAAGGACAATGGAATTTATTCAACTTGATTTCAGAAGTGCTGGTATTTTCAATCCAGAACTTTCAAAATTTTGTATATACTCATACTATTTTAAAAAAACTAAACATGAGAATAAAGTCTAAGGTATGCCATACATATTGTTTTTACTACATTAAGTTTATGACTGGTCAATCAATGAAGCAATTGTTAGTTTTAAAAATCAACAAAGCCTGAGAATAACAGTCACCAGTGGATATTTATTGAATTTTTGATCATACTCAAAACATTTTTTTTTTTCAAATTTCTATTAGGTCTGTCTCTTCATAAGTAAATTATTTTTTTCCACTTCATATACATATTTATATGTATATGCCTTTAATTCAACCACTTAGGGTCATGGAGAGAGGGGCTCCCTAGAAATAACAACCTATTCTAAAAACTCATGTGATAGGCTTTAATTTGTCTATAAAAGCATGATCGAAGTGGGACTCATGTGGGAGGTTTGTGAAGCCCAAATAGATCTTTGGCTAAGCCATCATCCCCTAATAAACTAAAAAACTAGTTTACTAAAATTATTTATTATAATTAATATCCCCAAAATAATGAAAATATTTGAAATTATATTGATTTTTCCTTTTAGACTAATAAGGGAGAAGAGCATTAATAAACAGGTTCTTTTTACTTTTAAGGTCATAAATAATTTACTCGTACAGTTTGCTAAATTAAAAATTAAACAACAAAATTACCAATACTGGAGCAGACGAAGTAAGGCTGATCCGATTAGCATCAGAGACAGGAGTTGTGTCAAGAAGGTTTCTCTCCCCATATCTATTTCGCATGAGACTCTGATTTGATAGTACTTTCTTCAATGGAGGGAGTGGGGGCAGCCTCATATCCTAGAAAACATAAGATAATAAACAGTGTTTAACATAAATCAGTCCAGTGAGAGATGTAAAATTCTCACAAATAAATTAAAATTAATTCACCCAGGAACTGTCAACTGAGCCTCAGCATAGTTACTAAGCACTTGTAATTTGTAGTGATATTGAAAAGGTGTACAATTTAAGTCTCAAATAAATGTATAAACATTATACTATTGAACTTATTTCAATGTTTTTAAAAAAAAATTTTTTTCTTATTTGCAAACTAAAAATAATGAAACAGAAAACTTTTTTTTGCAAAATGTTAAAATAACAATTTAATAAAGCTACATTGATAAATGTATATAAATGAAAATTCTGTAAAACATTTGCTCATTAGTGATCTTATCCTTTTGTTTCGTACATAATTGTGCAGGACAAATTTTCTTGAGAAAAACTAAAAAATGAGCTAAGACCTACACATGAAATGCACACACTCAAAAATTAAATTATACATAGTACTTAGTAAAAACTATTTGGTGTGTAATGCGTATACCAAAAATATGTTGTTTTTTTTTTTAATTTTAGAAAATCTATCATGACAGTGATCTAAACTGCTGATTCATAATTCATTTAAAAAAAAAAAATAATAAAGCTATAACTTAATGTATCAGAGTGCCACTCAGAATGACATCTTAGAACAATGAGCCACAAATTTAAAGGACCCCTTATGAAAAGATAAATTAAGAGTTGAGATATAAACAAGAGGAGAATGAGGAAAGAACCATTCCCACACATTGAAGAAGTTATAGATAGAAGACAGATAAATTTGGAAATAAAAATTAAAAACTTCATGCTGTGTAAAAGAGTAACTGCTAGATGCCCTAAGTAGCAGTAACAGTCAACAGACTGATTGCTACTTATAATGAAACCCGTCCTCTTCCTTTCAGTAAACTAATTGATGATGAGTTCCATCGAACTAACCTAAATATTTTGTAAGCTGTATCAAAAATCACTATCAAAAACTATTAATTACACTTGACATTTCAATTAAATCCCCACTCATTGGCTCATCAATGATCACAGTCTTCCAAATATTGAAAGGGAAAGCCAACTTTGCTCTAAATAGTATACATTATTTTTAATAAAAACTAAGCACATATGCAACTAAAGCACATCCTCAGAGCCTAGGATGTGATTTTTATTGGTTTATTTTTCGTTGATTCCAATTCACTGCAGTTCAAGGTTCATTTGCCTAATGAATGTAATTAAGATGTATTAGATTGTAGTTATTCAATTTAAGTTTTGAAGCAGAAAGCCTACTTAGCTCAAATTTATGCTTTTTCTTGGTTTAGCACAGGCAAAGCAATCCTACAATAAGATAAATTATATTTAACTGAAGAAAACAGGCACGAGTAAATTTATCATTAGTTTTTTATTATTTAACAGAAAATAAACTATTGTAATCAGCCTGCAAAATCAAATTCATGACCCCCCTAAATTTTAGAAATTTACATTTTTTTCAGATTTTTAGTTTCGGTGCGCATGTTGAAATGGAAAACCAGATAGAAACAATGTCTGCCTCATATCAAAATCATTTTTCTCAGAACTGCTAAAACAAATTTAATAAAATAATAGTTGAAGGTTCAATCTGTTCTAAAGCAGTATCTAATTTCATATTAGCTTAATACACTAATTCTAAAGTTGATTAAATTAAGGGTTTAAATTTAAAAAATGTTACAAAATGGTCTAACAACCAAAAGCAGGTTTGAGTAATAAAGATGAATGCATAGAGGTGCACATTTTTTTTTCTCTCTCAGTTTTCAGCATATTTCCCAATATTTAACAGTTAACCCATAAATTGATAGTTTTTATTGGAGACCAGGGAAGTAAATGTTATAGTCAGGTGTCTGGTACTTCAGTTTAACATAGTCTATCATACATACAACTGCTATAGTAAAATTACAACACTAGTTTATTGGGGATTTATGGCGCTCAACTGCAGAGGTTATACAACACTAGTAAACAGAAACTATCGAAACTTATTTCCATTAAATATTAAATGTAGGTTGTGCCTGACCATAGCTGGTATGCATTTAAACATGTGCATGCTTTAATTTCTCGGTGTAAATCGGTGAAATAAAGGGTTAAAATCTTGAAATATCAGTAACTTCAAGAATTTATGCTTATCAACCTTCGAGTTTACTCCTCTTAACAAATGTAAAAATCTACATTAATCATTTTAATAACTTTCATCATTTCAATCATTTGAAAAACTAAGCTCATTGAGGAAGACAGGACTCTTCATGGTACATAGAAATTACATAATCATTTACAAAGTCTCTTTTTTTTCATTGAAGAGAGAGAGAAATAACCCAATCTGTGAGATATAAATAAATAAGCTGTGTCTATCCAATATTTTAGTATTTTATTTCATTTTATGTTGAACTTTCATTTCATTTCATTTATTATCAGTGAATTATTTCCTAAATAATATACCAATAGAACTGAGCAAAAATAATTTATTATAACACTACCTTATACTTTGGCTATTCACATTTCAAGACATGCAGAATCTTTATTGCTCCTATCGTATTTACATGAAATACTTTTTAATTTTGTTTAACATATTTTTACTTGTTTAACTACTGATGTCAAAGTATTGAAATCAGTTTTTAAGAAATGATTTGTCAGTAGCTAACCCCAATTTATAATGCTTCCCTATCATAAAGTTATTGATATAGGGCTATCTACAGCTAGCCACCCTATTTTGACAAATCTGTTGCAATTGGCAAGCTTTTATTCTTTGATGAAAGCTAAGCCAGCATACCTTTTACAAATTTTAAATCAATTCATTACATATTTCACATAACTATTGATCTGTCATTAACACAACATTCTTTTCCTATCCTACTTAAAAACTCACGAAAATATTTTAATGGGGTAGATTTACCTCTTGACTCAAGGATAAAATATTTACAACCTCCTAAAAATTAAAACCTAAACTCTTAAAAAAGACAGAAATAATTGACACAATTTAGAGTAACTTAAGTTTTCAAGCTTAACATAAGTTTTGATTCTGTTTGTAACAACTGTAGTTGACTATTCTCCAAATTCTATCTAGTTTTTTTTTGCAGTTCCAATTAAAGAAAATAAATTTAGACAAATTTTTGAATATTTATTCTACATTTAAAATACTAATAAACACTTCAATCTATAGAAATTTTGAGAAAATGTTATTTTTTACACTAAAAGAAAATAAATTTTCTTTAGAATTACATATACGCAATAAAATACATTTGACTAATCCTAAAAAAGCAGTTTTTCTTTCAGAGTTTTAATTAGTTTTAGAGCTAATAATTCAAACATTGGTTATTTTCTGTCTCAAGTAGATTACTTACATTATATACATTTAAGATATTATTCTCCTTTTTATGAGCGTTGAACATGAAATTTAAAAAAAAATCTTAACAACCTATTAATTTAAATAATTATTTTTGAAAGACTTAACTATAAAGAAGATATGATAATAAATTTTGACCCTTCCCCTTTCCCTCATTCGATTTCAGACAAAAATAAATTGATTCGAAGGTTTACAAGAGAAAACCTAAGTAAAGGAAATATTTAACGAAGATAATACAAAATAAATCTTTTAATAAAAAGTATTTATAGGAGAAACTGAGCCAAGTCCAATAATGTTAGTTACCCATAGGTCATATTAACTTACTAGGTAAAGAGACAAGGTGAGCACTTTATTAATTTAATGGGTTATTCAGTCACATGTAAGTAAATGTCACTTTTAAAGTAAAGGTTATCAACATGGATAGCTTTTATTAGGTATTTATTGGTTGGACTGTAAGAAGGTAGTGTAAGAAAAGTGCCATATAGGAACTGTGTAAGCAAAACAGATTTCCTTTGTTTCCTTAAAGAATGACACAAATGAAATTTAATTAAATGATAAAAGCAATTTATGAGTAAACAACTCAAACATGTCAGAAAGTGCAATGAGGGTAAAAGATAAGACTGTTAAGGCTATCTCAGGACAAACTAAGCAAGGAGAAAATAGGAGATCAACCTTTATACATAACCTTATATGCATTATTTACAAATTGAGAATAAAGAATGCATAAGAAGAAGATGCTTATGTTTTCAATTTACCTATATATATANTATATATATATATATATATATATATATATATATCAGTATAAAAATATATTTTTTATATCAGTAAAAAACTATATTTTAGTTTTTTCACATATCTTATTATTGCCTTATCCAGTACTTTTTATTATTCCCTACATATTAATTATTTTTGCCTTTTTTTTTTTTTGCACCCCCTTTCCATTCTAGTCAAACCACAATGATGGTGTTGTGCTCATAATTAACACATTGAATAAAATGTTATTGAAAGGGTATTGTATAAACAAATTGTATGGGTCAGATACAAATTTATTTTAAGAAAATAAATTATCATTGAAATTTTAAAACTTAATTGAAAATTATACAACTTAGATTATGAAAAAATCAAAATCACAGTTATTTAACAAGAAATTATTATTAAGTATATATTGATATACTGTATTGAATAATTGTAACTTTATAAATTCATATTATTTAGATTTAAGGTGGCTTATTTCCATATAAGTATCTTTTTATCTTCTTCTTTTGAAAAATAAATAGTTAAAGTACCTAACTTAACTTGAAATTTAAAACAAGGTAGCCTTACTTTACCACTTCCAACCCACATAGGGTAGCCTCAACCCTTCAACTAGTTATGCATATTGTGTGTTTGAATGTGGTCCCTTGAGCTATCTGGTTCTGGATTCTATATTTGCAAGCATCACAAAACTATCACTGGTGTAAATTTTTAATAACATTTTGTGTGTACTCTCAGGATTTATCCCATGCCTCTGCTTTATCTTGAGAGGTTGCTCTGTATACTGTAAATTAAATAAATGTGAAATTCACTGTCACCCTCATTTTATGTTAAAGGTATTTTAGTTTCTCATTGAAAACTCATTTCAACATCTTACTTTTAGAATATGAATTAATAGGTTGTTTCTTCTACTAGAGCTCTCAATTTGTCTGTTTTTCCAATCACCATCCATCTCTTATATCTCTTAGAATTATTTATTTACCTCAGAAATTTGTGAATATTCATAGATACAGTCTACTACTTTAATTATATATACTAGGGGTTACAGAAGGCATTTCTATTAGCATCTTATAAATTTAGATTCTCATGGTGCTAAGAATGTATGAATCTTTTGTTGATTTCTGAAAGTGAACATAGAGCTTGTAATTGTTCTGCTATAACAATATATTGCACAAAGTATAAAATGAGTGTTTTGTCAGGCTTTTAAAAATTTTAATTTCAACATTTATTGAAAATTCTTACTTTGAAATGATGAGTGCCAACTTTTTTGTAATTTATGATTTTTGTTATTTATTTAATTAATTTTTTTTGTTTATTTTTTGTTATAGAAATATAATTTAGGGGGGGAAAAAACAACTCCAGTTGCGTATTAGAAATGATCAGAAAAAAGTTTTCCCTTTCAAATAGTTACCTAGATTCAGAGTTATATATGTGCGAAATAATTAAGTATAGCAAGTATATTATTCAATTAGTGCAAGATAATAGTGATTCATAATTCATGAAGAGTAGAAGGAATATATAAGAAGTATATTTTCAATATAAATATAAGAGGGTATCCCAACAGATCCATGCCCTACTCTCAAGCCTGATACTGTGGGTTATATAGAAATAAAACACTTAACCATAAATATAAAGAATAGACTAGTTACGTACTGATAATTTCTCCATCATGACAAAATTCATTGCTTGAAAGCCTAATGAATGAGGGATTTCTTCTGAGGGGTTTGAATCACTGAGCGTTCAGTATTTTTCTACCACTGAAACTTGATGTTCCTTTTATATAGTGGTCCTTTAGGTCGATCTAAAATATTTATAATTAAATATATCGAGAAATAGTGTCAATCAAATATGTTAGAGGGTTTGGGCAGATTGACCTTTAAGGCTTAGTCAAAGAGCCAGGCTAATTTGTGTCTTTGAGACATTACAGATAATTGTTTGAGGCCCGGCTCTCCTAACTTATATAATAAAATATAAATTGAAAAACTAGTATGAGAAAAGCTCCAACACCTATCTGGCAATGAATAATTAAAGTCTGTAGCAAATATCACAAATAAAGCTTACAACTCTCTTAACAGTTAATCCCATGATGGGTACTGGGAGAATATATAAGCTGAAATTATTCCTAATAACTTTATGTTTGAACAAATACATCCAAAATTCTTGTTCATTTTTTTTTTTTTTTAATTTCAAGATTATTAGCTAAATTTTATGTAACTATTAACTGAAAAAGTTGAACAATAAACATCAAAATAAATTAATCCAATTCTCCTCAGGAGCTATTTAAGTAAGTAAATAATTCATTTTATAATGGTAATATGGAAAAAAATATATAAACTTACTGGTAACTGAGTTGACGGTGCAGGTGTCTGATACATTTTCAGCATTCTGTCATGATTTTGAGTGTCAAGCAGCTGTTGCTGAGCAGCAGTTTCCTCATCAAATGCTTGTATGTAACTATTGACCATAGCCGCCATACCAGGTTTATCAATTGAAACGTTGGGTAAAGGAGAAAGAGGTGACATGCTTTTACCATTGAGAAGCTCAGAAGCTAAAATAGATGTATGTTGCTGTTTTTGCTGCTGCACAAACTGTACAGCAACAAGAGCAGCAGCCAATCTTTTGTCATCTTCAGTAAGGTCATGCGGCAGTAAATCATCATCATAATACTGATTTCCAACTGTTCCATTAACAAACTCATTGCCCTGTGTCAATTCAACAACTTGCTGGTTCAAAAGGTCAGTAGACAAAGAATCAGTTACAAGTTGCACTTTTTGCAGATTTTCTGGCATACGATGTATATTCATGTACTGAGTACCAATAAGTTCCTGAGCTTCGGCAGAATCAGTTGAAACAACAACAGTATTTGTAGTTATCTTATTTCCATTTAATCTAGCATCAACATCAATACTATTAAGTAATTCATTGTGCCTTTCTACAATAGATGCATCCATTTTTTTTTTTTTTTTTATTTCATTAGAATACTCCAAAACCAAAGTTAAATAAATTAATTAATAGAGTGAAATATGAATCAATAATAATTAAAAATTTACCAAATCATTTTTAAGTAAATGTAACAGTAAAATAAAACATTAGATAATGTAGAAAAGGAAAATGGACCACTTAACTTTTTTTTTATTATCTTGGATTCATAACGACACGTTTGAGTGTTATTTAAATTTCGCGGTTGATATTAACTTCTAGAGAACATTCTTCCATTGAAGCCAAATCTTCATCGCAAGGTTGAAATGGTCTGAGGGAATAATTTTCTATAGCATTTTTTAAATCGAAGTTCGGCTGCATTCCTCTGCCGATCTCGATCATTTTTAGTCCAAATAACATACAATCTGTCGTAGGCACATATTAACCCAGATAAAATTAGAAAACAGAAGTACTAGGCAAGGTAATATCAGTACTAGGGTAGAGTTGACAACGATGCGGCGTTAGTACGGTTTTTTCACAATAGAGAGCACACCTTATTTTTTTATTCCAAATAAATCATAAAAAAAAGACTAATAATTGGTAATAATTTTTGCATTTCAAATACAAATTTAAAATATTAAAAAACATATTTATAAAATAATAATAGTTCTTAATTTCCANACATTTAGTAATGTGTTTAATCTGGACAACAAAAGTTGCATTAATTTGATTGATTTATTTAACAGAAAATTTACCAATTTTTTAAAGAAAACTGAATTTGAGTACATAAAGATTAGCTAATTTTAGTTTTTGGTGCATGTTTCATTTGTGAAAGTTCTGGTTGGACTAAGGTCACTTAATACTTCCATATTTTAAACTACAAAATAGGATTTATTATGGTAAAATAATCCAATTGCAACAATAATTATATGTTTAAAAAGACAGCCTTATCTAAAACCAATTATTAAAAATTGTTTTAAATTTTTTGCTGCCAAACTGACAAGTAAAATCAGATTAGGCATAAAAATAATATAATAGAATATCTAATATCAGATTTATTTACAGAACTCTAAATGTACATTAGAATTAGGACATGTTGTTTAATACATATTATTTATATATTATATATCATTGTCAGTTGTTCATCACTTTTTCATCAAAAGTATAAAACCCACATAAGTAATCCAATACACATATGTTTGCATTTGAATGTAATATAATATAATAATATCATATTAGCCATGTACATAACATCTCTTATGTAATGCAACTTATCACAATATCCAACTCAAACATCACAGACTTATCACAAGTATATTTATTGTTCCCAGATGAAGGCTATGTGTTATTTTTAAAACAATTTTGAAAAAATCTTTTATGCTGTGAGTTTTTTTTTTTTTTTTCTAATTAGCTTATTTTTATTTATTTCTAAAAAGTCTTAAGATTGCCTTTAGCTAGGAGATAGACTATTATTAAAGAATTACACAAAACTACCCCTGCAAATTGTAATATTTTTCATAAAAGTATGTCAAATAGTCTTTATCTAGGTATTTTAGATAATATAGTTTATTTAGGTGCTTAAGTGATACCTTAAAGTACTATTGCTTTTATTTCAGTTGAAATATATGGCAGTGATTGTTGAAAACAGTAAATCAAGGAAAAATTTGTTTAACTAAATATGCCTTAACTCATTTATTTCAGAACATAAAGACCCTAAATTTGAAGTTATTGAAAAATGTGTCAATTAAATAAAAAGCAAAAGGAAAATAAAAATTACTTGAGTTTTATATTATTAAGCATTTCAATATCCAGTAGTTTTTTAAAAGATCGTTTTTCATGATATTTCTTTGTAATAAGAGCATGAAATGAAATAGACCATTGAAATCCTTTCTACTGTATTTATCTGGATATTTTTATTAATTCAGAAAATATTTATTACAATTTTACATTATATTTTACAGAATATTGTAAAATATTAAACTAATGTATTATTTTATTAATTTTTCTTTAGTATTTTTTTGCATGAAAATAAATGTTTTGTTTATATTTGCTTGGAAGAAGGGACTATATCCCAAAAGTATATATAAAAAATATATTCAACTCCTCAAGATAGTTATTTTTATAATGAGCTTTACTGATTAAGTAAGATTAAGATTATTGATATTTTTGCTTGGATTGTTGTTTTAATTAGTTAGATCATTCAAATTATAGCAATTCTCTTTATTTCCTCTGATAATTTCTGTTCTATTATACAAAATTTTTTCTACTTTTATTTTTTCATTACGACATAAATAAATGATTTCATAGAAAGATGAATAAACTTTTTAAGTAAAATTGTATTATTAATAAAAAAAGAAAAAAAAAGCTTTCCCATATTCAAACTATTAAATTAATGAATGTACTTATAATCTGGCTCCTAAAAAATCTTTCATTTTATAAATATGATGGGTGGCTTTGTTTCCCATATTTTTGAGAAATAGTTTTTTATCCTTCTCAACTTTTAACATTATAGAAAGAAGCACAGTAGATAGAAAGCTTAGTACTAGTAGATGGAAAGCTTAGTACTACTTTTATATTGAGTCCTATGTCTTTTAAGAATTATAAAAACTTTTTGGCATTTTTTATATCTATGTACAACTCTATGCTTCTTATTTGACTTACAATGACTCAATTTTATCACACTTAGAACCCGTATTATATACTAAGTAGGTATGGTGAGAATTCTCATATCTTTGAAATAATTTTTATATGTCAATCTTGAAGGATCTTGTATTGCTTGTATTTGATTTTGCCTTTTAATTTTCACGCCTAAATCTCTCTAAAAGCTTAAACTTTTAACTCTTTCCATTTTTATGTGAAATCCAATTTTATTAAATGTCTATCAGATTCAAGTCTGATTTTAGCTTTTTTTTAATCCACAAATAAAGTTTTCACCACAAAAAATAGACATTTTCAGCAATTTCATTGAACACTTTACTGAGAAAAAAAAAAGCAACAACACTATGTCATCCATTCATAATTATCTTTATATGTTTTCAGAAATCCATGCATTTAGAAAAGTTTTAACAGTAAAGGTCCAAACTTAGTCTCAGAAGAACCCCTCTTGTTTTTGGACAAGTAACCTATAGCACCTCATTTCAGTGTTATAGGTTAATTTAACCTAAGGAAGTGATTAATTTCCACTTGCTCAAAATAATTTTTTAGTCTACTAAGTCAAAAGATTCAGATCAATTAGTTGAAACAGATATCTTTCTTTGTTTGTATTCTATATTTTTTTCTTAAATCATTTAGATATTTTTAGGCATTATAATTGCCTTGGCTAGGGTCTTATATTTTTTATATACATACTGTTATGATTATATAAGGTATTTATCTTCTAGTTATATAAAAACCATTTATGCTTCATCCCTTTGCCCACATTGTTTTCAGCACATTAAATATTTTACACTTGTTTCCCAATGTCCAAATTCCTTTTGCCTACCAAGATTTACTGCAATTTTTTTTACAATTATTCTTTTGCTGTATATTTTATACAATGTTAATATGAACAAGAAGAAGTTGGCTATAAGCTATGGACGTTGGTTCTGGACTTCCCGGAGAAAAAGCAGTGGAGAGCGACACACAATCGCAATATATATAT
>KZ806971.1:47409-58696 GCA_000696205.2 Oncopeltus fasciatus
ATATATATAAAATTTACAGTTAAAATTCATTATTGACAAAATAGTTCTCACATTAGTCTTTCAAATAATATATTTTCCATAACTATCAAAATTAGAATACAAAAAATCTATCTAAAACTATCTAATGAAAAATTATATAATTGGGATCTTGGAATAAGCCTAGGAAAATTAGGTTTTAAAATTTTAATCAGTTTTGCATAAGTCAATGAAGACTAGATTATATTATGTCCAGTAACAAATAATTCCTTGACAGTTGGTCCAGGAAAAATTTTTTCTTGAATGGAGTATGTCAAATTTTTTTTACAAAATTTCTATTGTGATATTTTATAGGAAATTGATGAAGAAGAAAAACATTAATTATCATTAAGGCATTGGTATTACCCTAGGCTTATGTGCAGAAATCTGACACATGCGCTGGTGGTTTAAAATTTCTATTAGCAATTGGAATAATATGAAGTTTGAAATTAAAAAACAGTATTAGTACTGATGACTACCATGATTAATTAAAAGTTTTTGAATAATAATAGCCTACTTAAGATTAATAACCAAATATTACTGAAATGTTTTCCTATGCTATATGCATTTTTATCACTCTATGATAGAAACGTTTTTCTAAAACTAGCCCTGCACTCTGTTAAATAATAATTCAATAAGTATTATTGGTCCCAAGTCATAATAATATTGAATTTTGATTTGTAGTCATGGATTAGCTTAGTAAGGCCAGTAGGGTTTTCATAGTTATTTTTAAGTAAGAGCTGTGGCTTCTTTTTACTTCAAAACATATATGCCTAGCTTATTGATCTCAGAGATTGTATCTTTCATTCATACACTCAACGATAAGAATAAATAAATAAAGCATTTTTACAAGCATTATTAGTCTTTTAACTCCAAACCCTTGATGTAAATAAAATTGTGATTTTAGTTATGTTGCATAATTATCTAACTAACGATATATATTTATCCATAATTCTTATTATTGGAATAATTCATCAAGTTATTTTCAGTGTTATACTTCGTGATTAGACTAATTTTTCTTTGTATAGTAAATTGTAGAATATATTGAAAATGGCTTATAAAATAAAAATTATTGAAAAATTATTGAATAGAAAAGATTATTAGGATTCATAAAATAAATGAAGTAAATATTAAAATACATTTGAAACTAGTAAAAAAATAAGAGTGATTATCTAGTATTTTTTATTACATTAAAAAGATATCTCATCTGAAAAAAAATAGATCATAACTTTTTTTTTCAAAGGGAGAGTTTTTTACCGTAAATATTATTATTAGATGATTTTAGTTGGGGTTCGGTCAAGGTAGATCCAAAAAAATACAAATTAAAAAAAAAAAGTGTATTTTTTCAAAAGATTATCTGCCAACATTTCGGCTTACAATGTAAGACGAAACGTGGCAGATAATCTTTTGAAAAATACACTTTTTTTTTAAATTTGTATTTTTTTGGATCTACCTTGATCGAACTCCAACTAAAATCATCTAATCATAACTTTTTTGTTTATTCATACTCAGCCAAAAATTCAACCCTACTTGTTATTAAGTTACTGCTCCAATGACCGAAATAAAGCAATGACAGTCACTTTTGCAAGTTTAAGACAACACTTGTCAAGATTAGAAATGTCACGGAACTCGTAAATTTACACTTTACTTGCACTTTGTCCCCCAAGGTCATTGTTCTGATTTTGCTCAACAATGAACCAGTCTTTCATTTTGCATTTTACAGCAACATGCCGAATTTCATTATGAGAAATTGAAATCTGTGACCTGTTTTGTTGACACCCACGCACACAAATTTTAGGAACCATCATTTTTGGTGTTTAGTAGTTAGGATTGGAGAAAATATTCTGAGATTTTGCTTCTAGTGGTTTTGCAATTTACAGTTATCATTGAGTCAGGTGAGAAATCAAGAAGTTTCTTTTGTCTATTTTTAAGTTTTATCCACACCAAAAAAAATATATGAATATCTCTTTTTTTTTTATTTTTCTCTGTCTTTCTCTTTTATTTCCTTCATGACTACCCCTCTTCCATTACAATTAGTAACCATGAAGGGTGGTGATTGATTATTCTTTTTTTTTTTTTTTTCTGTTCATCCTCTTCATTCTCTTCCAATACCATGGATAGCCAAAGCTTCTGTGATGCTTTAAGTTGCTTCAGCATGACTTACATTAAATTTGAATACCCTTAAGTCTGAGAAAGAGACACAGCGAACAGACAAGGACATAACTCATTGGAACTCTGAACGTTCAAAACCTATTCATTTGACCAGAAATTGGAGGTCTAGAAAGAAATGGAAAGAATGAAGATTAACCTGGTGATACTGGCTGAGACAAAGAATAAAGGAAAAGGCCAGGAGGTATTGGGGGAGTACCTCCACTTTTGGAGCGGAGTTGGCAGGGACCTGCGTTCAAGAGCAGTAGTGTATAGTGTAGTGTCGGTACTGAAGATGAAGGAGCTCAGAGATTGTATAAGAGGAGTCTAGATTTCAGAAAGGTTCATTAGAGTTCATCTGGAAATCTACTATGTTCTTGGAGTATATTCACCCAACAATCAACATTTAATGTAGTTGTAATAAAGTAAAAGAGTTGACCTATCGATAAGTAATTAAAAGATGAATAGGAATGATTTGTAAATTTCTCTTCTTGGTTAATTTAAAATGTGTCTTTATAATATAATAAAAACCTTTTTCCTTCTGTTAAGAGTCTTTTAGTTTATAGTTTCCTTAAATAATAAATCTTTGTAATTTAGCAAAAATAATGTTTTATAACCCTAACTTTGTGTTCCTACTTTTTAGATTGTGTAAAATAATTGTACTTCAACAGCTTCAGGGCTCAAATACTTTGGCAGATAATTTTTTAAAAAAGTACATTTTTTAAGTAGTATTTCTTTTTATTAACTTTGGCCAAATTCCAACCCCAAAAAATCCTCTATATAATCTCCATGGCCAAAACTTTCCATTTGAATTTGGAGTAGGGTTTACCTTTACCATAAATTTTAATTTTAAAGTCCAAGCAGCTGCAATTAGTTGTTTTTCATAATAAAATTTGGCTATTTCTTTTAAATGAAAAAGTAAAGACAGTTCTTTTTAAGCAAAATTGGTCCAATTAGGGGGAGGGAGGGATTACCCTCAAAAGTCAAGAATGAGTAGAAAATGTGTTTTTATGCTGAAGTGGCATATTATTTAGATTATTTCAATGAAACTTAACATTTGGCATTAAAATAAATTTTTAAAAAGTTGAGCAGTGAGATAGAACAATTGAAGTATAGATTTACCTTAACCTAAATACTAATTTAACTGATTATAATTTTTCTTAATGAAATTTAGCATGGCATCTAAAATGAAAGATTGAATTTGTTACTGAGCGAAATTGATGAATAGGATTGAAATTTCAAGTATGAGTAAAACTTTTCTTTAATGCAAGTTTTACCAAAATATAGTCCATTATTATGGGACATAATATTCAATTTTCTAGTGTCATTACAAAGAACCAATAAAGAATATAAAAAATCATTCTTAGTAGAAGGAAAATTTTATTTGTATTATAACTTTACATCCTTTAAGTTTATCAATAATATGATTTACTCTAATTAGTTTTCAGACAATATTAAAAATAATGAAACAGTATTTTTGATTTTCAATGTATGTTTAATAATGAATTAGATTTAACATTTGCCTGATATAAAATTAAGAATATTTATAAGTGAAATATTTTATTGTAATGTAGATTCTATCCTACTAATTGCTTGTATTATTATGGTTCTGATTAACTTCTAAGATTGATATAGAAGATGATAAGTTTTAATTCTTTTAATAACAAATTACACCCAACTTTTACCTAAAGCAAAGGGTAATGATGCTTTGTTTTGGATTAAAGCATTACTCTTTGGTTTAGATAATGCAACAATTTACACTTTAATTTATGTTATGCATTTAAGTATACATTCAATAATTTATACTTGCAATTCAATAATTTATGCAAGTATAAATTATTGAATCTAATGACAGGTGAAAATCCCCTCTCATAATTATTCAATTTCACTATCAAACTCTAAACTTAAAGTCAAGCCTGCTCCACAAAAAATTTAGTTTTAAACACATTTGGCATTTCAGTTAAACCACTTTCTTATTAGTACGATTTTACTCATAAATAATTTTAGCCTTTCTTTTTGCATTTAAAAGTAGTTATTTTGCATTTCATTAATAAAACAATATAAATTAATGCTTCTAGACTGTTAAATTCAAATTAAGGTAGGCTTCTGGTGCAGAATTGTTCAATTATACTGTTCAACTCCTTAGTTTTTTGTTTTGTTTTGTTTTTAAATAAAAAAAATCTGTGTGAGTTTAATTGTTTAATTAGTGTTATGTCAAAGATATATAAAGTTAGTTGGTTGAAAATTTATTTTCCTATAATTTATGCACTATAATATTTTTATAAAATTAATATTACTTTCCATGTTCTTTAATTCCAAACTGTCTAGAATTAGCCTTTGTGAATCTTTCATCCTCTGTCTTTCCTGATGATAAGATCAAATTATTCATCTTCTCTTATGTCATTCTTTAATGAAAATGGAAATTTTTTTTTGTTTTTTTTTTTAGTTCATGGCACTCCTGTGACCCCTTTTGTTTCTAATGACACTTTATATTTTGGTAAACCCCCATTCTATTGGGCCAACGAACCCTTTCATTATTTTATTTTTTCATTTAAAAGCCACATAAATTTCATTAAGAAAAATTGAAAATAGTGCCCACCTTAGTGAGTTTAAAAATTCAAGTAAAATAGAACACACACACATTCACATACAAAACAAAATTGAAAACATGCAAATAATAATAAATTTTTGGGAAAACTAATCACCTTAATGTAAAAAAATATTTAATCCTTTCACTAATCTTCCTGTACATTTAGGTAGGTATTTATGGGAATTAAATTAAACATCTTGGGAATGATCATTTGACTCATATCTCACCCATAATTGCCAAACTTTCAATATCAAGGTCTTTTGCTGAAGGGTCTCCTTCATTATTAAACAATCTTCCAATCACATCAGTGTCATCCGAAAAAGCAAGAAACATCACTGATACATTAAAAATGTAAAATGCAAAAATGTCAGTCTATCTTGTTTGTTAGCTCTTAGTAATGTGACTGAATTTAAGTTAAAGAGAAGATATTTGAAACAATCACTTCATTGCACTTTTTTAATCCTTGGTTGGGATAGAAGCTCTCTGTGTTTCAACCATAGAAATGAGTACAATACTTAACTTCCCTCATAATCATGCAAACTGAGTTCTAATTTGGGTGGTACTCCAAAAACCAATTTGAATTTTATTGAATTCGAACATTAGAAAAATACATTTTAAACTCATTACATTCTATAACTTTTTTTTATAACTCGTATAAGAAATAATATATCTTAATTATAAATTTTGTCCTTTCTCTTAACCCCTCTTCTAAATTTGGTTTCTATGCTATAAACATAATGCCCTCCCAGCACCCAAAATTACACTGTAAATGATTTTGTATCACTAACAGTTACAAAAATATTCATGATTTTCCAAATTAAACTTTCTTAAACCTCCCCCCTCCCTGACCAATGTCAGTAATTTATGAACTCAATTAATGGTTTGAAAATTATCCAAAATGCCAAATTTGGTTTAATTATGTTTTAAATTGTAGACACTATAATGTGTAGTAACACACACACTCATATATTTATGTACATTGGACCATATTTTTATTTCTTCAATGTAGGATCATAATGTTCTATTGAAATTTTTTAAAGTTGTGCCATAATGCCAATATGAATTACTTGATTTTTACATGAGAAATCTGCTAAAACCAAATTATTTTACTTATTTAAATCGGTTTCTTATAACTAAAATTTTTTACATCAGGTAGGTGGTTCCCTTTCATAAGAAATAGTAATTCTAATGTATCCCCCCCCCCCCCTGTATCTTCCTATGTCTATGTAATTACTGGTGTGAGAACCTCCTAAATTTGACTTGTCTTAATATTCATAAACTTAAAAATCTTTAGACCCTAATATGGATGAGTAGTAAACAATTATGATGTTCAATGTAGATATGAAATTGTCTTTAGGGCTTACTATTGAAAACTAAGCAACACAAAAATAGTTTTATTTATTCACTTGTAAATTACAGTTTTCAAGTTATCAAATTATTATTATCATAACACAAAATAATTGTCCCAATATATAATAATAATGCCTGCACTGCACTTTTTTGTTTATTTATTAACATTTGCATCAATGTTTTCTAGCTGGAAGTACCACTCCTGGACCTTCCGGAAGAAACACTTATGAAGACATTGGGAATTAAAAAGAGTTTTTCTTGACTGAAATGGATTTATATTTGGTAATTTTTTTTTAATGTGTGAGAGTATCCACTGAGAGTTTGTAAACTGGCTTTCAGAAAGAACTCATCTGTGTTTAAACTATCATTATAATCATTTTATATATCTAATTTATAAGTAAGCTAAAATATTTTGCATAGCAATATGTGAATTTTTTTTATACCTGAGATAATTCCAGTAAGATTTTCGGGACACCCATTTTTTTAGCCCGAAAAATTTTTTTCAAATAAGAAAAGTAACAAGAAGTTACTTTAAATATTATACGCTCCTGTTTTCCAACCCCTCCCTCTCTTATCTAATTAATCTAAATCAAAGATTTTGGATTCAACTGAATTGGTTTTGAAACAAATAGAGTATTCTTCTGAATTACTTATGTTTAATAGTAATTTATTTGACTGTCAAGAAGTAGTTATATGTATAATCATAGTATAAATTATGGGTAATTTCTAAATTTTAATATTATTAAATNGTAAAAGATACCCTATTAGAAAAACTTTAAATAATTAAGAGGTCTTAAATAATTTATTTTTCTGTCTAAAATACTCCGTCACTTTTGAGGATGTAGAATCTCTCAATATTATAAAAATGACTTAAATGATTCACACACACATACAAATGAAAATTAGAATAGAATCAAACTTTAAGTTGCAAAGCCTGGTCAGATGTTTAATCTTACTTTTGTGTATATTTTGTATTTTTATTAACACTTATTTATTTTTTCTTTTACCTTACACTAAACAAACAAGTTGCTAAACTAAATCTTTCTGCTTCAGGTTTATCACTTGAAGCCAAATAAGATTTGTTTTTTTTTTTCAAAGAAATCAAATTATTAGGTTGTCTTTTGTCCTTAAAGACAAGCTGGTAATTTGATATAAATGTTTTTTATAATTCTTTATATTTGATATAAGTATTTATTATTTATATCCTTAACTAAATACATCTTAAAAATACATGTAAATTATTTTTAAATTCTGAGCATTGAAAATGATCATATGTTAATTTTCATATAAAGCACTTATATTTGTTGTAAACAATGGCAGTAAGGTTGTTAGAATAAATTATGTTACATTGTAAAATGTAATGAAATTTTAATCTTTCCATATGATAAAAATTAATAAATTGTTCTAATAATATGACTTAGTGAGCTAAATAACGACAAACATGTTGACATGGGGTTTTACCAGTAATTAATGGGATGTGTGTAAAACTTGAGAGTTGACTGTTAGAGATTTAAGAAAATGTAAAGTCTCATAACAATTTAGAAAATAGAAGATTTACTTATTATTATGTAATTTATTTGGTTAATACCTACCCATTGGTTAATACACTAGCTTACGGGGTCATTGTGTTTTTTCATACTCTTTAACTTTTGAATTACATTTTTGAAAATGAATATTTATTGATAAAATTCAATTAAATTATCTTGTAGATTAAACATCAGTTATTATTTTATGTAAATCATGTCTTGCCCTTAGATATGATGCTTACTCTTTAGATTTTGCATTTCATTTCTCTACCTTGTAAAGTTCCTAGTGAACAGTAAAGAATGTTGTTTCTTCACTTCTATAAATACTAATGGCTATTCACAACATAATGCTTTATTGTAAAAATTTATATTTTATTTAAGGATTATATGCATTGTAAGTGTAAAACATTTACAGAAATAAGTATTGAGTGAATTAGTTATTGATAATATCAGGTGTATCTATAATAGTAAGTTTCAATTCATTGTGCAATGGAGCTTGCTTAAAATAACCTGTAATATTTTTATTAATTTATTAAAAATATTATGTACGTAAAAATGACATAAGTTAAATAAAGTATCTTTGTATACTAAAGCTCTGTCCAATAAATTTAGATTAGAATGGATTTAGCAATAGAACAATGATACTACATTGTGATTGTAATAGATATTGATAATTTAATAAATTAGGCTCCATTCTACAATTATAACTTTAATTTATTACCATTATATTTGGGTCCATGATTATTTATAAATGCTACTTTATATATGTATGAAGAATTTTATGCGAGAAGTACTGAAATAAAGTGATTTAAAAAAAATATCATTGAGGACCTGAACGTAATTTATGGGTTATACAGTAAACTTTTATTGTACTTATTTGTGTAATTAATTTCAATTTTGCTCTTCTGCAATTAAATTTTAGCCAAATTCAATAAATAATTCCTTAAAAACTCAGTGCTAATCAAGATAACTTAAGTTCTTACATTAATTATTTTTTAGGAGGGAGCTTATTTTTGTAAACTAAGTGATTTGTTCCATAACCTGTTGCTTAAGGAAACTAATTCCATTTATACTAGCTTGTGAGATCATTAATATGATTTACTATGTAGTTATCAATAAAGAAAATATATTCTTGGTATTTTGGTATTTGTTTTTTGAAGTTGTAGTTTTAGAATGAGATTTTAATAATTTATTTATAATATTTCTATGTTTTTATCTCACTCATATATCTGGTATATATCAGTTATATTATCAGTAGCAGACATCAGATAATTGCAGCATTGTTTGGTTTTAGGTGGAAATTTTAAAAATTGCTCCCAAGTTTAAGATGAATTGTTTGAATGGTTGGGTGGTTTTTCAATATCAGTGTTCTTTCTCAAATGGAGCCTGTTATAGGGCAAGCATATTTAAGTGAAAAAAAAAAATATAAAGTTATGAATAAATTGAAGGTCTGGCCAAATTTATGGGCTGTTGTCAAAGTGAGGGGAGGCTTGGAGAATCTAAAAAGTAATGTAAAGGAATAGTACAGTAATTATTTTAGTGATAAAAAAAAAGAAAAAAAAAAGACAATTTTATATATGCCTTATAAAATCTTATCATCCATGGTTTATTGCAGAATTTTTTACTTTCATAAACTACATTAATTCTGCTTCCAACAGTTTTTTTTTTTTTTTTTTTTTTTTTTTTTTTTTTTTTTTTTTATCAGCTTAGATATAAAGAATGGTTGTAATTTTATACTGGCATTACCTCATAAATGTACTTGTACATCTCAAGGCATGCTATGTTGGTTATTACCAATTCCTACTTGTAGCTCGAAAAATAATTATTTATGTCCTGTGCTATTAAATTTTTGTGTGTTGTCTATTGAGTATTAAATGGTAGTGATCAGTATTTATTACTACATTCTTGTAATTTTGAAAGAAAAAAAAAGAAGAAAAAAATGGTGGAAAAATTTGCTTAAAAAATTTTAATCTAAACTTAACTATTAGTAGATTTTATTTTTAGATTATTTTATTTCAAAATATATTATTAATAACAATAACCATTTGTCAAAATATTTATTTTGAATTACTCTCACAAACACACTACCAAAGATAGTCTATTATTGATTTGCTAGAAAGTGTAATGTGCTCTGTTAATCAGATTGTTATTTAAGCTTAATTTTTTGTTGGCTATAAAGAACTGAATAATTATTTTATTAACATAATCTAATGAATAAAGTATTTTTTATCATTTTCATAGTGCCATTATTCTAAATTTATTTTGGTTACTATTAACCCTTGTTTTACTCAATCTTGAGAGGCAATGCTTGGGTTAAACAATTTTCCTTTAACCTAATCTTATTCCTGAACCCTTTATCCTTTACTGTGATTTATTGGATTAGGCCTTATCCTTTTCATAAATGAAGCAAAGTCCTGGGTTTAGGCTTTTCATTCCAAGACCATCATTAATTAAAAGTCTCAATTTCTTCCAGAATACTACTGCTCTTTTGTCTTCATCCTCTTTGGTTCTTTACTCTTACTACTCAAGTTGCCATAACTCTTGATACCCATTAATTCTACATATTTATTGTACTAATATCCTCAGTCAACTTATATTTCATCTGCCTTATTCCATACTGCTACATTGCATAACTTGACCTTCAACTGTTATTCTAACATTTTATTATTTTGAAATCTAAGACTTGTTATCTAGTAAATATCATAATTATTTCAACTTAGTTACTCTACAATAATATTTATTGTGCCTCTGAATTAATATTGCCTATAATAATTTAAAAAAAATGTTTGTAATAAGATAGGCTAATATGTATGGTGAAAGAAATTTTTTTTTTTTTTTTAATTTTATTAAGGCAATCTCCAATACTAAATTCATTTGTCGCTCTTTTGATTTGCACATTATGGAAATAAATTATTTTTCAATTTTGTAATCTAAGACTATCTTAAAAAATTTAAATTACTGGAATGTAGAGGGGAGTATACAAATTTTTTCAACCTAATATTTGTATTATTGTATATTAGATATAAAATACAATTAATACCCAAAAGTTTAATTCACTGTTATCTACCATCATTAGCCGTCTACTAGCCTATCGCTTGATCCTAAGCTGATCTTAGGGATGGCTATCAGAAAACTCTTGGACCACAATTTTAGCTTCCAAAAAATTATCAAATTTTTCTCTTGAAGAAAATGGTCCATGGATAAAAAAGAAAATTAGTAATATGATGGTATGATAAAGCAGGAGTTCGAACCCATGAAGTTCTACAACTATTCTTTGGCTCAGCAGAAAGAGTGAAAGTGAGCATTGTTTGAATAAACTTTTCAGTTGATTAAAGTAGGATAACACTAAAACAACTTCGCGTACAATCTTTTCAGTTGTCATGAGTTGCTTCAGCTGCTTGAAATTTTTGTAAAAATGATACAAATTTTATTTTTTATATTATATTCTATAAATATATTTGCAACAAAAATTAAAATCTTGACAAGTTCTCAATTTTGTCTCCCTCTAACCTTGTCCCCTCGAACGATAACAGACATTAAAGAAATAATCCAACAGTTTACAAAAATAAACTTAAATATGGAATTTGGTTTCTTTATTTTAAAAATAGTGGTGCTAGAACATATACAGAAACATGTATAACCATATATATATATATAT
>KZ806971.1:68888-98010 GCA_000696205.2 Oncopeltus fasciatus
TCTCTATATATATATATATATATATATATATATATATATATATATATATATATATATATGAACGATCATAGCAAAATACTTTACCATTTTAGCATGTCTCTTATACATGACAGATTAAAGTTAATTATTGAGCAAAATCAAATCAATAGGAGTGACAGTACCTGAAAACTGATTACTAAGTTTTTCAAAAAAAGTTTTTTATACTACTGCTGTGGGAATGTTATTTAGTTGAAGGTAATAGTTTAATAAAACCAATATATATTTGTTTACAGACAAAATATATATTTTATGAGTTACAAAGTTGAATTAAACTTTGTGAGGGGTTTAACTTAACCCTACATTTTATTTTAACGACCTTTGTGTCACAGTTAGTTGTTTTCACAGCAAAAATAGACAGAAAACATTGAAAGGCAAAACTCTAAAAGAATCTGGTACATGAGTAAAATTGGACAAATGGGAATGAGGGTTAACTTCTAATGTACATTTCTATCACCAGCAGTTTATAGTGTTCCAAAATATACAAGTTATATGAATGAAACCGAACATAATGTCATTAATTCAACTCTTGATTGTAATGCACAACCAGATGCAATTGGCATTTTATTAACGAGACGAAATTCCACCCAAATCACACTTAAATAATAACTGCAGTGCATTTCCCCTGAAACAGCATACTAACTTAATTATAAGTAGTGTTTCAAGAGAAATAACTAAACCTATATCAATTTAGCTTATAAGAATGTGAAGCTGATGCTGGATTACAAAAGAAGAAAAAAAAATCTTTATTTTTCACGAATGAAATTTTTAACTTCCAGTAAAAGAAAGTAATGCATGGCTTTACCAGTGATTACTGTTAATTTGTTTCTTTATATAAAGGAATTTACATTAGGAGAGAGACTTTCTTTTGAGATGAAACAAACAAAAGAAATTTTTAAATTATTCTAAATTACTAAATCGTAATTGCTTGCGATCAGACAAAAGGCTGTGTTACGTCATATTGCCCGCGAAATAGATAACAGTTTAAGGTAGATAACAATTTCTCCAGGTTATCATATTCATAAATAAACCAATAAGAAGTGGGAATTTTCCTCTTCGAATATTTTATTTTTAGTGACCTAGCCTGTTTTAGTGGCTTAGGCATGATAGTACTGTTGAAGTCGAAATATTATCGACCATATAGCATTTGTAACGAATCATTTGGCCTTCATATTGATTTTACCATTATCAATATGAAGGGCAAATATATAAGAACAAAATTGTGGTGTTCTAATTTCAAAAATTCAACTGTTCTTAAAGTTCTACAGTTTGTCTTTTTCACTTTAAGGTCAGTTACGGCTAATAAAACTTAACCCTCTTCCAGTATACAGCATATGGAAATCGAAAAAAAAAAAAAAAAAACTCAGAAATGCTTTGTAATGAAAAGTACATTTCAGACATAATTTATCTATATACCTCGAATTTGTGTGTTTTATTTATTGAAGCTCTAGATATTCACGGTTCAAATAATATTACATCCCACAAAGTTTATAATTTACCACAAGTAACATATAAGGAGGATGTTGGATTTGACCGTGACCGACACCCAAATCCCACATTGTCAATGACAACCGCGGTCGTCTTGAATAAGTAAAATCTAAAATCACGAAAAAAAAAAAAAATTCACGATTACAAAAAATCGACTCAAGGTCCCCACATCTGTGTTTTACTACTTTCCAGTTATTGCATGAGGATGGGTGCTGGCACGCCACCGTAATTAGGGACGCTCTGCAGGCCGCATAAATTGACGGATCACATTATAATTCAGAATGTAAACTAACCTTGGTGAGAAATAGAGTACAGTATAGCTTTCAGGAAAGGGTAATTAGAATCAAAACTATAATGCTTTTCTCCACAGTTATTAGACTAAGTATATATTTAAATTTAAATTTGTCAAAAACTTAATGGCTTGTGACACAAATGAAAAAAAAAAAAATAAATAAAACTGTATTTCTTGAAGCATTAATAATTTTTATAAATCAATAGAATTATTTTTAAATTATAAAGAAAAAGTTCTTCACGCGGAAACTATCTAATATAAGCGGATTTACAATTTTATTCAAGAGGATTTATCATTTTTGTACTATAAATTTTACAAGGTATAAATGTTATAAAAGTATAATTTACATTCATTTAGTTCTATACTTTTTTTTTTCGTAACTCCAATAATAACGAAGATAATATATATTTTAAACTTTGTTCTCCCCCAAACCCCTCGACAATTAAAAAAAAAAAATAATTTTTTTTTCCTCAAGTGCTTTAAAACCATCATTTTCAGATTTGAGGTTTTTGTGATGATCAAAAGTTTCAATGTAAATTTTAAAGAAATCAAATAGGAAAAATTTCTCTTTGAAGAGAAATTAAATAAAACATTTCGATTTTTCACTGAGCTAACGATGTGCCAGGGTTCTCATACTTAGATGCTCCTAATAATAAAATGTTTCAAAAAGAATTGAAAAAAAATGAAGTAGGCATATATTACTGATGTGGGTGAGACTGATCTCGTGTCATGACACTTGGGCACACCGGACCTCCACAAGTAGAAAGATGCATTCGTAAGAATTAGCCACAAAGAATAATATTAATGTTTATGTTAGACAGTAAAAAGTTCTTAATTCCTATTATAATTCGTCAGATTGAACACTTTTATAATGTAATCCTGATTAATTTTAACTGTGTAAATATATTTATTGCGATAAATTGAAAATTTTCTTTATAAATTATTTTTGCAGCCATTCTAAGCCTGTTGAAAATTTAGCTACCCATGAAAGCACGTATTGTTTATTATTTACTTCTGCTGTTAACAAGTTCCTTACCGCTTAACAATCTCAATGACATGATAAATTTACACTTCTTAGAATTTTACATTATACTCATTAGTACATATATATACTTTTCCTAATCCAATGTTTCATTTTTTACTACTCTAATGGTCAAATTTTAACTCTGACTTTGTCATATACACACTTCTAAGCCCATTATGAACAATATATATATATATATATATATATATATATATGTTTGTATGTATGTNATAATAGCATGCATATTGTTAAACTCCAAATGTAAATTACGAAGTTCTATTTTTGCAAAAAAATTTTTGAGAATAAGTTTATTATTGAAAGCTTCATACAACTATTTAAATTAAATTAAATTATAATGTAAATTATGTATAAATAATTTAATTTTTATAGATTGAATTGAGCTGCATAAAAGCAAAAACTATTAAATATTATTTTTAGGTATTATTGATTGTAGAATTATACATAATTATTGTTTCAGCTTTTGATTGCATATATTTATTTACATAATGTGTATCATTAATAATTTTTATATACCAATAGAATTATTTTTAAACTTTTGAAAATTTTTTAAATATTTTTTATAACCTTTATTTACATATTACATTCTGTTAAAAATAAATAAAAACATTTCGTTATTTGATTACAATGAATAAAAAAAATGACATTAATGAAAGTCACATGAGGGAGAAGGTGACCAGTGACACCACTCTCAAATTATTTACAGACTATTTCCCAAGGAAGTCGCGGCGGGGCCATCTTCGTTTTAGTCGACGGGGAGGGTTGTAGGGGTTGGAATTGGAAGACATGGTCTGTGCTAGTGGATTAGGATGAAATGGCAGTTTACTGTGGAAAAGGCTGAAGCGGGAAGAAATTAGATCCTGAACAAAAGGAATATGAAAATCGTGGTGAAGAGAGGAATTGGATACGTAATAGGGAGCATTTGCGATTATTCGGAGGGTTTTGGACTGAAAGAACTGGATTCGTTGGGTGTTGGAAGGCTTGGCGATACCCCAGATTGGTCGTAATAAGGTTTTATAGAGCGTCACTTTGTTCTATTATAAATTATAAAAGTTCTTCACACGGGAACTAGCTAATCTAAGCGGATTTCTTATGTTTTTACTAAAGAGGATATAAGATAATAAAAGCAAATGAGAAAATTTAGTTTACAAGTCGGAGAATACTGAGAGCGTAAAATTTAACACTACTGAAGTTTCCTCATGCATGACTGGAAAGAAAGATAGCTCACCCCTCGTAGTGATATTCGTATATTTTTTCACAATCAGTGTTTTTCGTAAAAATTTTACAAGGTTTAAATGTTATATTATAATTTAAATTCATTTAGTTCCATATTTTTTTTCGTAACTCCAATAATAACGAAGATAATAATATTTTTTCAAAACATTTTTCTCCCCCTAAACCCCTCCATAATTAAAAAAAAACTTATCCAATCTTTTTCAAAAAGAAGCTTAAACACCTAATTTATAAACAAGGAAGTTCTATTGAAATTTTTGAAATGCTACCAACGTTAATAGATTTTGATTTTCCCAAGGGGAAACTGCAAGAACTTGAAAATTGTCTTGCCTGTAAATAACTCATTATTATTTTCATAGCTTTTAACCTTCCAATATTTCTATAAGGACCATTGAAGGCCATAACGTACTCTGTTATTTGTAGTAAATGTCGACGATGAATTCATGGTGGATGTTGCTTTTACCATCTTATTTGTGAGCTGTTTACTCAATGGAAAATTAGGTGTCAGGATAATTCTAGGCATTTATACCCATTATGATTCCAATAGGCTTTCGTCTACAGCCCCACATGCCACTATACCCGTTCCTAAGAACCATAGTTTTAGTCTCTCCAGCAAGTAGACTTTTAACTTCCACAAGGGCAAGAAATGGAAGATTTTTGTAGTGATAGTATCTAAAATGTGCCTGAGATATAATCAGGGTTTTAGCCAGGATAAATAAAATAAAATACTCCAAATTTTTATTAGTGCCAACGTTTCTTTCGACTTAACAAATATTTTATTTGGTTGTGGTTTTTTATCCCACGTAAATATTAAACGATGGGCGATGGCCGGCGCGAAGCCGACCACCTAATAGAGTCACATTGCGTTGAGCCTCTCGACTCACGGGTCCCATAGTTATATCATTGCGTTTAGTCCGGGATTCGGTCTTAGAGGCGTTCAGGCCTAATCCCTCGGATGGTAGCGTCGCGCCAGCGGCGTGTCAACCGAGTGCGTGTACCAATTGTCCGAACCTGCGGTTCCTCTCGTACTAAGCAGGATTACTATAGCAATAACCCCACATCAGTAGGGTAAAACTAACCTGTCTCACGACGGTCTAAACCCAGCTTCCAGGTTCGATTATTGCCTGGGACAGTTAGATTTTTTATTCTATTCCCTCTCATTAATTGTTTCGACTTAACTTGTAAGTTATTATCAAGGTGATAGTGATGTCTGGATAGTCTCCGAGGGAGGTTTATGTTAACACCGCAGACTGCAGAACTAAATTAATCACAGTTTGAGTTGAATTTAGTCTCAGTGTGAGAGAGAGAGAGTGTGGTATGTACGCATATGCGTAAGTGTGTAGGCGCGAGTGCATGCGTGTGTGTGTGTGTGTAAATACTGAAAGAAATTGGGAAAGTCCACACTGCTTCCTGAAGAAAAAAAAATTTTATTAATGACAGTCACATGAGGAGAGAAGGTGACCGGTGACACCACACTCAAAATTTTGGAATTAAACCAAGATCCGCGTCCAAGGATCCACAAAGAAATATGCGAAGAATGAAGAGCTGAGAGTATAACAGTCCTACTAAGCGAATAACTGAATATCATGTAAACTCAAGTCAGGATAAGGTATTCTTTAGGTTAGAGATGATTTCAGGGCAGTTGATGAAAAGACCTCCCCTCCCCCCCCCCCCCCCCCANAAATTAAAAAAAAAGCTTATATAATAAATTAGGTTTTGTTATCCAGACACAGTTAACTAACATTAGGAACTCTTATTTATTTAACCCAAGTATTGATGAAAGTGATTCTAATTTTTCAAGTAATAATAATTTATTTTTATTTAATTAATCTCTTTGGTTTCAGGTATGAACTCATCCAACATTTTAAAAAAAATTATCAAATAAGGTTAGTGAAACCTGGTTAATTTTCATGAAAGGTGAACTTACTCTTCTTTCTCTGCCTATCTTGGAGAATTATAATCGCCGAAATGACCTGTAATCGATATGTATGTAATAGCGTAGGTGCTGCGAATGAGTAATTATTAAACATTTAGCTTGAAATTATATACGAGTTTAGCAAGCTTAAATTATTTCTAAGGAATCAAATTATTCAGCTCGGTACTGGTTATCCATGACACGGCTTTTCTAAGAAGATGTAAGAATTATTGTAAGTTTAGACCAATATTTGTGTGACTAGAGAATATGTTTAATAATTCAACTATTGTGCAGATCTCTCTGAAAATAGGGAATTCAATTTGGAGATTGATTATAACTAGTAAATCTTTAAATGAGTTTTTTTTTTTTTTATTAAGTGTTAGCCCCCCTTTCATCCACTTATGGTAATGGAGATAGGGGCTATCTACAGGTTGCTATCATATTCTAAACATCCATGGCTCAGGACAGGCTTTTATTTATCGATAAAAACTTGACCAGGGCGGGATTTGAACCAGGAGCGCCTGGATTGCAAGACCCGAACAGATCTCGCGCTACCCTGACAGCCCATATTTAAATGAGTTTAATAAAAAATGGAAAAACTGAAAAGTCATTAATATCTTCACTGTTTATCGCTTAAGAAAAACAATTATAAATTATAATATTGCGTAATGGTATTTTCGATAAAGATCGAAAACGAAGAAGTTAGTCAAGAGTTATCAGCCCAATCTCAGTGAACAAATGAGTGACCACAAATCGTGGAGTTCCGAAATGAACTAAACGATGAAACAACATCACAACGATGGCAAATAGATCACAGGTATCGATTACATGGGATCTGAGATCGCAATTAAAAGAAACCGCGTCAATAACCTATAGGTTGATATGCCCCCCCCCCCAAAAAAAAAATTAAATTTAAAAAAAAAAAACCCTGAACTCCCTCAGAAGATTCTGAAGACATTCTGAGCGAATTTCTATACAAGTATAAAGTGTGAGAGTGTGGAAGTACGTGCACGTGCAATGTGCGCAAATACTAAAGGAAATGGGAAAATGCTTTCTCAAGGCATACGCCATCTTATTCCTAATTAACTAAGAGCAGTAACAACTCATCTTCAGATTTCACAAATCTGTGTCTGGAGACCAAGTGGGAGATGGTGAAATGGATGTCCCTTTCTCAACATTATTAATAGTTTTTTTTTTTTAAATATTTTGTATCATTTTTGTATAACAATAATTGTTTTTTTTTTTTTCTAAATGAATATCTCTATTTACGAGACCATATACATACTTGTAATCTCTATCATTTAATTATGTATTATTTAGCGACATATATCTAAGTAAATAACCTCAAATATATTTCTTTAATTACTAATCCTTAAATAAAAATCAGTAATATAAAATTATGAATTGTAACTGAAAAACTAATAACTTTAAAAAAAAAATGTATTTCCTTATTCATTTTGAATGAATTGTGAAGGAATTTAGGTATTGATGTTGTTATCATTATAAATTTTTTTAAATATTTGTAAATTTATTGTTTTCAATAGAAATTTTTTAAATAAATATTATCATCGAACAAAAAATTACTACTGCTACCTTTTCAGGAATTGTGGAAACTCCTATTCTGAACAATCTGATTTGGCTGAATACTCAAATAATTAAAAAAATACCATATATACCTCTCACACACTCTATCTTCACTTCTCACTGACGAAGGACGAGAGATCTCCGAAAAATTTGCTCCTTGTGTTATTTTCTTTTTGTGTATGTACTAGCGCAGTCTCTATTCGACCTGTTCTTGATTGCTATATATATATGTAGCCTGTGTGTTGTTGTGTGAGTGGGCGACTAAAATTTTTAGTGTTTAGTAAATAGGATTGGTACTAGTATTAAAACTAAACTAAAAAGCTTACTCAGATTTTATCGTGAGGATATCTTCAATATGCACATTCCTTAGAATTCCGCTAAAAAAAAAAAAAAAATATTTATTGCTATTTTACATTTAAATATAGTTTTATAGAATATAAATCAGCCCTAGGATTCGTATTAGCGTAGCCAATCTCTTACAAAATAAGGTCTTGTCATTTAGCAATGACAAATGACAATAAATAGTTCATTTGTAATTTACATTTACATATACTTACATGGTTTTATATATATATATAATATTAAATTTAAATCTTCTAACGATATATTTAGGTGATTCTTCATACTTCCACAATCAAAAGAGTTGTTATATATAGAGAGGGGGTAGCTTATTATTTCGGAGAATAACTTTAACACTTAATCAACTTGGTTCTTGTGAAGAGTGCTCATTTTCTATCTTACATAATGAAAAAAGAATAGATAATATATAAAAAATGACTGAAAATGGTAAAAATTTACTCGAAATACAAAAGAACAAAAAGAAGAACAAGCCTTAATTTAAATTCTCAAGGAGCGTCAATGACTTCAGCAGTCGACAAGCGAAAAACAAAAAAAAAAAAAAAAACAAGGAGATGAGCTGAAAGTGGAGGGAAAAGCCCCACCCATAATTCTATTATCCAGTCAAGGCTGTATTCTGGAAGTTTTATAAATTATATTTTTTTAATTAAAAAATTTAATTACTCATTTGTTATTTAAGATTAATTTGATTTAATAATCCATATATAATTTTCTCCGTTTATTATTACAATATGTAAATTAACCCATTTTTCACACAGTAGACATAGATTTTTTAATAGCTGAGTTATTTTCTGATGAGTTAATATGCTGTATGAACTAGGATAGAAACATTCAAAATCACTTATTCCATCCATAGATGTCATTCTCTAGAAAAACAAAGAGTGATATATTGAAAATCTTACTTATTACATTTTATAAATTTTACGTGTATTTCAGACAAACGTTTTTATTTATTTTATAATTCTATTTTTTTTAAATTTGCATTTTATCAAATGGATTACAGTTTACTTTTAATTAAAAAAAAAGAAACCACTGATTAATGGTCTTTCCAGTAATAATCTGTAGATCTGAGAGAGCTAAAAGAGTTAGCCATCGATGAATGACACACTCTCGTGACTACTTACCCTGCACGCAGGCACGTGTCAAGACATAGGATGAACACAAGAGATAGAGCCCAGTTGAAGGCTGGCATGACAACTGTCCTTAGGCGTGCAAGCTTAGTGCCTTATAGGTATTGGTCCCCATGGACTAGCATTGTGTCCAATTAGAAGTGTGTAATATAGGCGCTCCTCTGTCTATGCTAATTCCAAGATACACTAACACAATGTACCTGATAAATTGTACTGGGGTTTCTACTAATGGAGTTGGCAATTGAAAGGGGCTATCTGTAAATCTCAAGTTTCCTTTGAGCCCACAAAGGTATGGTATTTACCACACTTATTGACGATAGGATAATTTCCCTGCAGAGGACTTAAATGTATACATAAATACAATGTGTTCGGACAACAAAGAAACAACGAAAGTAATGTTAATAAAACAAGGGAGCATTTGTATTCATCAAATTGTAATAAAAATAAGTTAACTATTTTAATAGTTTTTATTGTTAACTTAAAACAATACTCAAACCACTTAAAATTTTTACTAAAGCTGTATCAAGATTTAAAATAAAATGAATAATTTAAAATAATGAATTCTTTCTTTCGTTTTATTTTTGAATTGTTTGAATAACAATTGTAGTTTAAATAGTATTTTCCGCATTATAAATTTAAAAGAATTGATAGTTGATAAACTGGATTATTATAATCATTACACTATTGCAACTTTACTACCAACACAAAAAAAAAAAAGAAGTATCACTGATTTTGGCTGGTAGTGTTCATAATTTTGATAATATGAATATAGCAACTTCTTCGCACAATTTGTTATATTTTTTTCTGAGAACTTTAAAGGCCAAATCTTCAAAGCCCAGTAGCTTATCATATATATATTTTTACTTAAGTGTGTGTGCTAATAGTTAATAAAATGGGCTAGCAAGAAACGCGATTAAGAGATACTAAAAAATGATCACAATTTAGTGGATATCTGCAGGATTAAATATTTAATTTTTATTTCTAATTTAGAGACGGAGGAATACCTAAACTGAAAGATTTATCCCCCAAGCCACTGATCAGTCGATGTGATATTTACAATTCTCACAATTATATGATTATATATTATTACATGTAATTATATTAGGAAAGTGGTATTTATAAGAAAGCTATGAAAATAATTTTTAACTGGAGAGTTATTAGTGAATTAAAATTTATATATTTCATATTTTAATTCATAAGTTACATTTAAAGTAGGGTTTTTAATACGAATTATAATTTAATGGTAGACTCTTTAGTAAAGTCTTTTTTTTTGTAGAAGTTTTATTAAATTGGGTAAATCATATGGGCGGCGCAAAATTGAATACTAATANTATATATATATAACCTTTCACTTTTTTTGTAAACGATATGATATTTGTATTAATGAATATATAAAGAGGCACATGGGGCTGACAGAAGTGAGATTGCAGTTATGCAAGTAGTACATGGACGAAAACAATTAGTTGATAAAGCAGCCATCTTGACATACTCACAATGAGTAATTACACAACCTACTTGATAATTCCTGCTTTGTCTTCACCTATCAAATTAATGGTATGTTGAATTTTAAATACTAAATCTCGGGTTAAAACCTGCTAATCGAGTGTATACAATACATGAATATCAGGTTAACATTACAACATATTAGGATTTTGATGTTATTTTTACCTATACATTTACAATCTTTATAATCGTGCAACGATAATTTCAATGAGTACTGTGATATGTATGCAGGCCTCTTCATAAAGAGTTTAGAGCCCAAGCTCCAATAAGGAAGAATATTACTGCAGAGAAGCTACCCCGTGGGGATCTATATTCTAATAGGGTCTACTCTATTAACTATAACTATAGCTCTATAGTTATTGCTTCTCTAAGACTGTCCAAGAAGAAAAAAGACCCTTTAGTTAAGTTAAATTCATAAAGATACGGTTATTATAGATTAACTTTCAAGCTCGAATCAATAGAAGATTTGCTGGAACAGTCATTTTTGGAAGTACAATTTTTTTTACCTAGTAGCCATTCAAACTCCAATAAGTATACCTTGCTAGGGAAAAATCGTAGTTCAGCATAGACAAAAAAAAAGTTTACTCCTAATGACTGCAAATTGTTAAAGAAAATTGACATTTTTAACGCTTAATAAGTTTATATTGCATTTGTAAAAAGAGTACATGCATAATTGGAAGCTGCGGCACTTTATGGTTTTTGTGATAGATCAACTAGAACAAAACCACTCACAAAAGTCGGCGACAATTTTGAACGATGCTTTTCTGAACGTCACACCAAGGGAATCAGTCCTTAAATAATAAGGAAACTTAAGCTACGGTGTCACATCCTATTTTAATCAAAGAGAACGGAGAGTTCGACAAGCTGGAGCAGCGTTAGCCCATTTCCGTTAAAAGATGAAGGTTCGCTGACATGAAAAATCTAATCAATGAGGGTTTAGTATAGCTGAAATATTATTAAAAGTATTTAAAAATTGAAAATATTAAAAACGGCTTTTTTCTCATTTTTACGCAGCGGTTGAAATATTTATATTAAGCAGTATGAAACAACACAAATTTCTTGTTGATAAAATAATATATCAGGAGTTACACTGTAAAGAGTGAGAATGGGCCCTAAATGAAAATGTAACGATTTTAAGTCACAACTATTGTTTCTCTAGTAGTACAGGGGTGCCAGTATTTACCCCTGGGTGAACAGAAAGGGCTGCTAATCGGATTAAAACGAGAGGATTTTCCTAGTCATGTGAGAGAAAAACTCATCCTGGCCGAGACCCTCTGCATAACTTCCTGATGGAGCCTATTTTGTTTTTATAACCTTTATTTACATAATACATTCTTTAAAAAAAAAATTGTTTGATTACAACGAAAGTAAGAAAAAAAATGACAGTCACATGAGAAGAGAAGGTGACCCTGTGACACCACTCTCAAAATTTTGGAATTAGACAAAGAAGTTGAACAGCCTGTGGATGTGCATGAGCAAATACTAAAGGAAATTGGGAAAGTCCACACTGCTTCCTGAAGACATACTCCATCTTATTCCTAATTAACTAAGAGCAGTAACAACTCATCTTCAGATTTCACAAATCTGTGTCTGGAGTCCAAGTGGGAGATGGTGAAATGGATGTCCCTTTCTCAACATTATTAATAGTTTTTTAAAAATATTTTGCATCATTTTTGTATAACAATACTTTTTTTTCTTTTCTAAATGAATATCTCCATTTACAAGACCATATACATACTTGTACTCTCTATAATTTAATTTTGTGTTATGTAATGACATAATCATAATGTAGTTCATAATTTTTTTTCTTTCTTGAAAAGTGTATTTTCTAATTTATTTATAACGAATTATGAAGAAATGTAAACATGAAATTATTGACGCTTTTACAATAGATTTGTCTATTTATTATTTTTATTATAGTTTTTATAAACAAATATCAATATCCAATGAAGTATTCTTCAATCTTACAGGAATTGTGGAAACTTTCTATTCTGAATAATCTGATATGGCTGAATACTCAAATAATTCAATCAATACTATTGAGTTGGTTGCATTTAATTGTTATAATGTAAATATTTTGGCTGCTATAGTGAAAAAGTAATTTTAATATAAATTTTGTTTTCAGATAAAAATTCCCACTTTTAATAGTTCAATTTTTGGATGCCAATAATAATGAAAATAGTAAGATTTTAAAAATTGATCTCCCTTTAAACCCGCCCCTCACTTCTTGGCCATTTTCAGCCATCAATGGTTTGCTAAAAATTAAAAAAAAAGCTTATATAATAAATTAGGTTTTGTTATCCAGACACAGTTAACTAACATTAGGAACTCTTATTTATTTAACCCAAGTATTGATGAAAGTGATTCTAATTTTTCAAGTAATAATAATTTATTTTTATTTAATTATAGTAACTGATATTTACTTCACTAATGAAAGAGGGTGTACTTCCCTCCAGATAATTAAGAAATAATTAGTTAATGTAACGTGGGACTGTTAAGTGACATTTATAGAAATTTTTAGATAGATAGCTCTGAATAGATATTCATATTTCACTAAAGATATTAGTAAATTATAAAAATTTATCTTACAAGCAGGAGAAGACAATGAGCACTAAAAAAAACTTGACTAATAAGCTTTGCTCTAGACTATTCGGGAAGGAAGAGTAGAGGAAGCACACATTCGTAGTTAGATTTCTCTATTTCTTCCTTAACTAGTATTTCCATGAAAAAGTTATAGAACATTAGATAATTATATTTTACACCTATCATGTCTAATAAACTTTTTGGTAACTCAAATAACAACAAAGAGAGATATTAAGATTATAAATTAGTCTTACTCTAAACTTCTACTTTCCATATTCGATTTCAACCCCATATTAATTTTTTCAGGGGTTTGCAAAGAAAAGTTTAAATATAGCATTCAAAAAAAAGGTAGCTCTTCCAAAACTTGAAATCACTTAGTTGCTCATGAAACGTGACTGCGCACCAAAAATACCTACTTATGGCACTATTGATCAAGATAATTAATAGCTTCTAAGAAATAGTAAACGTAAATGGCCATGCTGGAGAAATTAGTCAAAGTTTCGGCATAAGAAAAAAAAAATACTCCAAAATAATTGGATAATTATTTTATTATTGCTAACACTTCGACTTAACTTGTAAGTCAACATCAGGGCGATCGTTATGTCTGGAGAGATCTCCAGGGGAGGTTTATGGTTACATCTCTGAGTCCAGAACATAACTCCAGTTTACCTTGACTGATTTTCCAGCATAATACTCAACGGCCAACGTACCCCTAACCATGTAAATGACCATCTTGAAAATATACATAGGAGAGGTGTTGACTAATTAAAAGTAATCAAATCCTTTCTCTGCTAAGATGATTTAAACAGACATGCCTATAAAATAGTCTCACTATCAGGCCATCTGCAAACACTCGTGACCACAATGCATATGATAAATAAGTACAGGAGAGAGAATGAGGGTAATAAACTGACACACAAAAAAGAAAAAAAAATATAGTGCTTTAAATTTTTGGGGAAAATGCTTGCCCATTATGAGTCCCTCTTCACTCCTCTCTGACAAATGGTATCTCCCCAAAAATTTAAAATACTTCATAATTTTTTTTGGTGTTCATTATGCTCATTCTTTCTCCTGTTCTTACTTTCATTTGTGGTTATGAGTGTTTAATTTTCTGTATACACACATACAATAGTTTTATACAGGTGTTTTATCTTAGTTTCCATAAGTTTAATTTCAGAACTTTTCTTATATTAGAGAAGAAATGGGTTCTCTTGTGTAGTAAAATTGTCAACTTGCATAAATTGATGGCATATATGTGTTTTAAAAGCCAACTTTTTATATACCTAGGGTAATTTTAAATTCTATTTTTAAAAATTCATAATGTATATTCATACAAACTTTTTATATCCTAGGTATATAAAAAGTTAGTATGAATACAAATACATACACATATACATTTTTTATTCAATTTAATAAAGCTTGCCCTTAATTATTCTTGAGAAAATTTTGTTTAAATGTCTCTAGATAGAGCAGCATTAATGAATTTATTTAAGTGAACTATAGAAATAAAAATTAACAATGTTATTGTTCATAACTGTGTTGAGACTAAGATTAGGCTGACATCATGAGGTGCAGGTTTCAATACAGTTGAGATAAGCACATTTTTTTATTTATAGACCACTTAAATTATAAATTAGTATGAACAGTCCCTAGTGTCACCAGTAGTTCTTTCTTGTGTACTGAACAAGAGGATAACTTGTATTGCAACTTGGAGACTAGAAAGACCTCTAGAAGAAAGCTTTTGGCAGGAAGTGAGGGCAGCTTACCCTGAGCCACTGGTTGAATGTCTAAAAGGAGGCCAATTACCGCTTGACAGAAAGTTCTTTATGAGAGATATTTATAATTATTTTACTATTTTAAAGAACTGCTGATATAAATCAAGACTAATAAGAGAGAAAATAAACCACAAAAATTATAAAATTATCTGTGAGCACACTGAAAAGGAGAATAACAGATTAAATATAAAAATAAAGTAAAATGTTAACTTTTGAAAAAAGTTTCCTTTAGTGTAACAAAAAGATTAATAAAATTTATTTTAAAATAATAAAAACCAAACAATTAACTAAGAGGTGGACTAGGATACAATTTATTTTAAAAAAATATTCAAGTATTTTTCAACTAAATTCAATTTAGTATAAATGAAGGTATCTCTATTACCATAGACATATTAAAGGAAATCTCTCTGTCAGTTATATAACCAGAGAAGCATAGGTCCTAGTCTAATACGTCTGATTATCGAACATTTTTAGGGAGCCAAAATAATAGGTAGACACAGACTGAAATTTAAATCCTATCTCCTAAAAAAAATGACAGTAAGGAAATTTTAAATAAGTTGACTTGGGCCTTACAGATATATTATACTCAATATAGGTGTATACATAAAAGAAAAATTCATAATGGCATAAGGACAAGTGAATCTATTTAAAATCACAATATATAAAAAATAAAATTATATACATAATATAATAGTGAAATATTATAACATAATGGGTAAAGCTAATTTACTTTAGAACATCAATGCAATATTTTAAAACTCATATACCAATGAATGATAATAAAACAGTAGTTAAGATAATACTTTTAAACTAATGATAATTTCTAACTATTATTCTTAATAGTTAACAATTTAAAATGAAGTTAAGAAAAATAAGACCACTTCTGATATTATTTTTTAAAAACAGGATTTAAAAAAAATGCTGCCACACTCCAAACTGCTGTGCAGAATTAATCAATAGCCATAGACATTCTCATCACTGTATGCAATATACAGGAAAAAATCTTCCTCGTGATGTTCCTGTAAATAAAAATAAAACTAATTAAATAAATAAAATAAAGTAAAAAAACTACATTGGCCTGCATTACCTAAGTAATCCTCTTATCTTTGAAGGGAACCACTATCAATAAGAATATGCTATGGAAATACAACAAATAGGAATTGAGTTTCTGCCCATAAACAAGCCAAGTTTAAGCCCACAATTGAAACGTAAGAGAAAGATAAACATAAATCTATGGGTGTTCTTCTCTTTTTAGAGTTCTTATTTTTTTTTTTTCTATGATTTTTTAAAATCACTTTTGAACATTATACCTCCCCTCCTAAATAGAATATAGCCTAGATATAGGATATAGATATAATTACTATTATTCGTATTGTTTTTTACTTTAATAAGAAATAAAGTTGTATTAATTGAAAGTAAAGGAGGTTAAAGGTGTTTGAAACAATTATTGAAGTGAGTTGGTCAATGCACTGTTGTTAAGATAGTCCACATTAAAAGTAAATCATTGTATGTCAATTTTCATGAGTTAACTCCATTTTATCACTGAGAAGAGATTTTCAAGACAATGTAAACAACACAAATAGCGTTCGTATGACAAAATGTTATGAGTACAAATACCATCAAAAATGGTATTAACAACAATGGATATGTCAGATGGTGACAAGCTACACCAGTGTTGCCAGTTCTGGAAACATAAATAGCAACCCTCATAGTAATTTCCTTGTTAAATTCAAACTTAAAAGAGTGGAATTTTTGTAAGATTTAAATATTAAATATAATAGTAGTTAATAAGATGCAGAAAAATTGAGTTACAAATGATTTACTGGATCATGTGGATACAGCACAAATAAATGAATAAATAAAAAAAAATTCTCCTGATATGCCAATTAAACAAGCAGGAATATGATACAGGGATGATCCAACAGTTGGGAAAAAGAAAAAAACTTAAAAAAAAAAAAAAAAAAAATAGGTGGTTAGATACAAATAAAACCCTAAGTGGCATTCTTTTTACCTGGTAAAGTGATCCCATGGTAGCACTTGTGGGAGGGATCACATTGTTGACAAAGAAAAAAAGTGCATCATCAGGTCGGAGTTGTACTCGTTTCCTGATGAGGAAATAGAACTGACCAACAGTAAGGTCAGATGGAACTAAATATTTCTTCTTGTCTAGATCACCAATCCTGGCTTTTGGAGCTTTTTCAACTATAACCTGTACAATGAAGATTGTTAAAATAAACAGCCAAGCAAGTAGGAATAAATGTCAAAAGTGCGCAAATATTCAATAATTTAGAATAAAGTAGTAAGATAAATTTCCAATTAACAGTATTAACAGTACTAGGATATAAATTATAAGTATTAAGAATATTTAATTAAATAGAATGCAATAATTCTTATTATTAGTCCAGAACCTATGGACCAAAATACAAATTTATCATCGAGCAAATGACAAATCTATAATTAAAATAACTTTTAAAAATACCATATTTTCTTGAATTTAAAAAAATTACATACACACACACATATATATGTGTGTACGTACATTTTAAAATATTTTCCCAACACTTGAGCATTTTAGGTAAAAGCATCCTCAGAACTCATACCCATAGCACTAGCTTGTTGGATCCCCTCAGCTAAAAAAACTAACTGTATTTTATATGAATAGTAAATACTTAAAAGGTACTGTGTTATATCGTAGTTATTTTATGAAAAAGTTTAACTTAAGTATATAATAGATTACAAGTCAATTTTTAAATTACAATTTTTGAAGCTAATTTTATTATAATAAAGAACAAACTATTTCCTTATATTTAATTTTAAAATCATTGGTTTTCCTTAAATTAATAATAATAAATTAAATTAATAAAAAAGTAGGTGCTAGAATTCAAACTTTTTATATCCTAGGTATATAAAAAGTTAGTATGAATACAAATACATACACATATACATTTTTTATTCAATTTAATAAAGCTTGCCCTTAATTATTCTTGAGAAAATTTTGTTTAAATGTCTCTAGATAGAGCAGCATTAATGAATTTATTTAAGTGAACTATAGAAATAAAAATTAACAATGTTATTGTTCATAACTGTGTTGAGACTAAGATTAGGCTGACATCATGAGGTGNATTAAAATTAAAAAAGTATTTAAGTCAAAATATAAACACATTAATAAAAACTTTTTAATTAGAGCTAATTTGGAATATTAAATCAATTTTGATTTTTTTACTAATTACAAGTTTTATGATCAGTTGTTAAAGTTAATAATAATATTAAAAGTTGATTAGAAAATCAAGAGATACAAAAAAAACAAAAAAAAAAAAAAAACTTTGATCTGATTTTTAAAAAAGATAGAAAAACATGTAAACCAACTAGCCAGTTTTTAATTTAAGCCACTATAAATTAAATTGTATTTAGCCCTGAAATACGATAAGCATTATTAAGAAACTATTGCATTAACATTATAAAGATAAAAAGAAATAACACAGCTAAAATAATGCTGCTAGCTTCAACATAATAGACTGAGATAAAAAAAAAAAAAAAAAGAAGAAAAGAATGATTTCAGACAAAGGTGACCTCAACAGAGTTAAGTAGTAAATATATGAATAAATGTACAATGTTTTTCCTACCTTTTACATAAAACAATTCTTTTAACATAAATAATCATAATAATTCTAAAAGCAGAACTTTATAAGCATTAAGAGAAAGCAGCTAAATCAATAAAACCTGATAAGGACCGTTTGTTGTTAGTTGAACAGACGACCACAATTTCATACAATTAAAACAAAATTAAATTCAAATAAACATAAAATAATCATTTCTAAAAAAACTCTTAAAATAAAATGTTAGAAATCTTTGTTTAACTTTCAAGGACTACTTTGACATTAACTTACTGGTACTCGATCTGCGTATTTTCTTCTAATTTTTTCGCCCTCGGCTTTCCTTTTCTCAAAAGGATGTTCTTCTTTGTATATGAACTTCATATTGAAAAATAAATTGAAGTGAATTCAAGAAAAAACCCTCAGAACTGTTTCACAACAAATAGCAACTGCGCAGATATACGTATACTCAGTACAGCTGTTTAATTTGTTTGTGTTCCTTTTTCAGCTAGGTGATGCCAACATTCTTTGATTAAGTAACTTTAAAAATTTAGAAAAAAATAAAGGTGTTGAAAACTTATTTGTATTTCTACACATGAAATATATAAAGAACTATTGTAATAAAAAAAAGATCTGACATTTTCAAGATATACATTTAATTAATACTAAAAATTTCTAAATTTTCTCCTCTTTATTATTCATTCTCTATATTATCTATTACGGAAGTCTGCTACAAGTACTTCTTAATTTTGTACGCAATTAATTGGCATAATTTTGAATAGAACCTACTAAAATTCTATTTTAGATATTTATTATGGAAGAGGGGGGGATGAATTAAATTAACAACTGTTACATTGTGCTATGTTACTATTACCAAAAAGCTTGATTAAATCTTACTTGCGATTTCAGGAAAGCTGACATGCACTTCTATTTTCTTTATTTTCTAATTTTGCCATTAACAAACTAAACCTTTTTTTGTATACTGATATATCACATGTACAGATTGAATTCAATAAACAGACTGCCATGTCCAAGATACGCTAGCCTTTAACTGAAACCCATCGAAATATTTCGTCCCGAATACTTTTATTATAGACCGATTGTCCAAGAACTAGGTATCTGTCTTTCACCTATCTTTCAATCAAAACAGATATTGTTTGGTCATTAGCAAATTAAAATGTTACATGGAGAACCTCTAAGCAAGAAGGCGTGGCCTATCTATAACCTTCTTTGTAACCTTTTGTTTGGTTTTATGATTTAGTTTAATATCTAAATTTTGACTGCTAACTTGTTTAACAATGAAAATTCTTATTTCTTTTTTATTCGTTACGTTATGTGTGTCAGGAGGTAAGATTAAGCTTTTGTGTTTAAATGGTTTACTCATTGGCTATTGGGTTTACATGTAATAAAATTTGTTGGTACAGTTTTTATTTGATCAATTAATTTTGTTAATTGGATGACTTAGTTGTACAGGATTTATTATTTTTCTTAGTTCCTTTTTCTATAAGAGTGTAAATAAATTAACTAGGCTTATTTAGAGATGAACATTCAAATACCTGTATGTATAATTCTTACAAAACTCATAATTTGTATATTGTGTACTACTTTAAATTTAGATTTTAAAAATTCTCCAATTTTTTTACATGATCAAATGACATTTTGTGACCCCTAATGCCAAATATATAGTTGATATTAGGCTCTGGTAGATAGTGAAACTGCCCCTGGCTCAGCTTCTACATAATTTTTTATAAAGAATTATTAGTTTTGAATATAGTGAAACACTAATCATAAATAAAACTCACTTCAATGGCATCACAAGCATTAACCAATTTACATATTATTTATTGCTTGTTTGAGAATAATTCCCAATAATTTTGACCAAATGAATAAATTCAGTGCCACTAAAAACACTTCTTGATATATATATATATATATATATATATATATATATATATGTATATATATATATATATATATATATATTAACATTCAATGATGGAGAAATTAGGACAAGGTTTCGACCAAGATTNTTAACAATGAACTCTAAATATATATATAAATTATATGTAGAAAATTAAACACCACAGCTGCGATATATAGTAATCAAGAACAGGAGGGATTGAAAATACAGTGAAAACACAAAAAAAAAAAAAATCACAAACCTTTGTCATATATACATTTGATTAGCATTGAAGCAATTTGGCTGTTAAGCCAATGCACTCAAATTATATGGTAATTGATTTGTTTCCTTCATCCCACATTTGAGGTCTTAGGTGGCCTCTAGTAAGAATAATTTCCTAATCATATCCATCCATTATCGTGTATTTTTCTGTCTGGAATAAGATGGCTCTCCTGTATTGAGACATCCTACTCTTTAATGTTGTAATGGGGGTCTTTTATAGAAGAGATAGAGATGAGTGGTTTGGAAATTCGAAGGCGAGAGATGAAAAAAAGATATAGTATTATTTTTTCCCTCATGACAGTAACCTTGCCATAAGGGAATTTAATCTGTACATACCATACAAATATTGTATACAATGCACATGCATAGTAAATAAGTACATTAGTTGATTATAAAATACAATTATAAAAAAAAAATAAAGCAGACAATAACTATCAACTAAAGAACAGAAAGAAGAATTAAAACAAAAATGAATGAATGAAATGAAAAAAAAAAAAAAGAAAAAAAAAAAAAAAAAAAGAAAGAAAGAACTGGAAATAAATTAAAAATATGAACAAGAAAAGAATGAAAAAACTATACAAGACTGAATATTTTCAAAAAATATGGTTTCAATTAAAAATATTGTTAACTCAATCTAATAATTTAATTATAAGTATCTCTCATTTATGTGTTTAATTTTTTCAAGAGAGATTTTTAAGAATGTTTTGAATTCTGGTAGTAATCTGTCCATCAATAAATTTGCTTCTACTGGCCATTTTCCGTAATTCAGTTGTGCCTTTCTTGTTCTGTCAGTAATTAGTGTATTGTCGTGTATCAAATGTTGGTATTTCTGTTCGTGTGTAAAGTCACAAGGGCAGTAAGGAGGATCTTTAATTTTAAATCTGATAAAAAACTGTTGGCTGTACCGTGTTCTGTAATAGCTTGAGTCAGGTAAAAGTTTGTTTCTTATAGTACGTCTGTATGTCAGGTACCAATGTGTATAATTAGTATTCTGGATGTGTATTACTAGTATTTGTCAGAATATTTTTGCTTAATATTAAGCCGCTTCTGCTTAGTCTTAAATGGTTATGCCACCGTATGGTTATTCTTACTGCTTTTTGTTTCAGCATATAGTATCAAGTGTTGGGTTTGCAGATCAGATTCTGATCCAAAGTGTGCTGATCCATTCGACAATAGCACAGTTCCTATCACTGACTGCACACATGAACCTGAACTACCCCATTTTCCAGGGGTTAAGGCTACAATGTGCCGAAAAATTAGGCAAAAAGGTATGCTATTTGAAATATTACTGTTTCTGACTTATATTAGAGTTAATTGTGAATACCCTCTTTTTTTTTGGTACTAGTTATTTCCAAGGCCTTTATGTAGTTCAATGAAGCTAATTTTCATTTATGGCAAGAGGAAAGTGCATTGATGACCAAAAAATACTGACAATTGAATATTTGTTTATTAAACATATATCTTAATAAACTTATGAAACCTCTCTAAATAGTTTAAGCAAGTGACTTAAAGATTATATTCATTATTATAAAGCCTTTAAGATGCATTAAATAATTAAGTAAGTAAAGAATATCAATATCATTGATATTTCACTTAATTATAAATTAGAACAGGCCTTTTATTAGAAACAGAATTATTGGAAATTAGCTATGAAATGAATCTATTTGTCAACATTTCTTAACTTGCGATCATTATTACTGCAAAAGGAATTAAGCTAATACAATCCATATTAAAATTTTTTATTTATATCATTAATATATAAAACTTGTATAAAGCTTACACAAATATTACAAACTAAGTTAATTAAATGCTTTGAAAGTTTAATGTTAGTTGCATAAAACTGGTTCTTTAATAAATTTATAAATTCTTTTAAATATTGTCAGGAATATAAAATGAAGTAATGTGCTACCATAATTTCATTACCTTCTTGATAGAAGGCAGAAGGTAAAAATTATTGATCTTTCGCCTTCTACCAAGAAGTAGAAAAGAGGTCATATTCAGTCTAATCATAATTTTTTATTGCTTATAATCTGTTGTATGAAAAAAAAAAAGAAGAAAAAAGTATAATGTCTTGAACTGATCTTGCACTGATTGATCAGCGCATCAACTGCTGATGGCCATTAGCACTGATTGTTTCCTAATTTTGGTAATCTGAAAATTAAGACCTTTAGAGATAACATTTTTTTTCTATTGAGCTTGTATAAACAAAATGAAGAAATACCAGCTAAGTAGTATACCCTACTTTAAAATTGAATGCTGCATGTGATCCTGTTTCATTGTAAAAATTATACCTACTACAAAGAAGAAATGCTTTTTACTCACTCTTGATGTTTCAGCTAATTCCTTCTCCTCTTTGTCTGATTTTGTTCCATAATGAAATTTACTTTTATTTTTACTTTTTAAAGAGATGTGCCCTATTTAGAAAAACAACTAATTCTGGCTTATGGCTATAAAATGAAATTTTTGATTTAGGTAAACCCCCACTCATAAATGACATTATATTAAAAAATTATATTATCATTTTCAACATCATAAACTTCATTTTATCTGCCAAAAATATGTGTTGCATTTCATTTCAATAAACAAATATTACTGAATAGATCGAAAATTTATTGATGCTCTTGACCTTTCAGGTAATCCCCTACTCTATTCATACGATTTATATCAATAGCGAAATGTTTTTAAATTTTCATTTAAAAGCCTAATGACATATATCATTAAGATAAACAACTAATTGGGCTTCTAGGCTGTAAAATTAAAATTTACTGTTCAAGTAAACTCCTACTCCTAATTTATTCAATTTCAATCTGTAACTCCATAAATGTTTCTTTTATCAATTAATAAATCTGATCTCAATTTAATAATTAATATAATAATGTGCCCACTACCCCTAGAAAATGTTTTTTATCTACACTTGACTTTTTATTTTAGGTAATCCCTACTCCTATTGATCTAATTTTTCTCTAAAATAAACTTGGTGATTAATTTTTCATTTAAAAGCTATATGCTAAATTAATTAAGACTGTGGCACACATGCAAGCAATCACTGCACACTAGGGACTCATCTTTTATATGGAATGGTAGGATTGGAGATATATAAAAAGAAAAATTATGAAAAAATCTGTCATAAGAACCATCTCAATAGCAAAATTACTGTGGAATTTGCTAAGAGCTGAATGCTTACATATATGAGGGGAGAGTGACTTTTAATTTTTATTCAACCCGGAGATAATGTGTTGTTATATAAAAATAGTAGTACAAAATTAAAGTATAATCTTTATAGTGCAAACAATTCCCTTAACTCTCAAGTTGTCACGCAGTACATCTGTGAGTCTAAAATTTGAAAGAAATAAAATAAAGCCATTTCAAAAATAAATCTTTTACAATTGGTGGTATTTTGCAGTAATATTAACTAGGCATGGTAAATACTATAAGCAAATATTTCAACTTATGAATATTAACTTAAAATGCAATTTTTTTAAACTACTGAAACTAATCTAGTGAGGTCTTTACAGTGAATGGAGAGTGGCGTTACTTCAGAAACTGTGCTTATCTAGGAGAGCCTGGAATTGAAGGTGATGAGAGGTTCTGCCTAATGCGAACTGGTACCTACAACATATTCATGGAATATTGCACTTGCAACAGCAAAGATGGCTGCAACTCTGCCGGCTCTCTTCAGTTACTGACGTTTATTTCACTGTTAGCAGTATCATATTTTGCACATTATTTAAATTAATTTAAATCAACAATCGAACAAAATCAATGAGCAAGGTTATTTTAGCATGTGTTATATGATATATTTTTACTATTGGCATGAGAATGATGAAAAGTTTTAGATTTTTATTTTTGTTTTATGGGCCTAGTCATTTTTCTGGGGTGTAGAAAAGTTTTATAACCAAGTATTTATAAGGTTTGACATGAAATAATTATGAATTAAGCATGCTTGTCAATACTCCTTCAATTTTTGAGCTCACTGCTAATCTGCTCTCTAATTTATTTCTATTTTTACTTATATATAAGCACACACACACACACACACATATATATACAGGAAATCCTTTGTATGCATGCTATTTGATTTTCAGTTAACAAATTTTAATTTACAGAAAAGGGCCATATAATATAATTAATTGTGCACAAACTTTACTAATGTAAATAATTCTTTGCACAAAAGAATTATAAGAAGTAGAAAAATAATAGAACTTTCAAAGAAAGTGCAAGACTAAACTTAGTTATGACTTGGAGGCTTTTAATTGTGCCTAAAATTAAATATTTGTGTATAATTTTTACTTAATATTAATTTTACTCTTAAGTTTTTNATATATATATATATATATATATATATATATATAATATCTGAGTTGTCGACCAGGCTTTCAGACATAATTAATTAGTTATTGAGGATTTTCATTATAAATTTAGTAGCCATATTATTAGCCAATATTTTGAGAATATATTCTCTCTTCATCAGGGCTGAAAATACACGTATATAATTTTTACAATTTTGAATGATTACTATTTATAAAATTAATAAAACTATTATGTAACAATTACTGTTTATCACACATAAGTAATTAAACTTTTTTTTTATTGTTATTATTTTGAAATTTCAGTTAACTTAGCAAGACTAAGTTAATACTTAGACTAACTATGAGCTCTGCAGTTCATTTAGGGTTAGTCTTTTGAAAGAGACACGGGTTTGTGTCCACCCTTAAGAAGTATTTTATAGAAATATAATAATATAGTGCCATTGTTTCTTTAAATAGTATGATAACCTTTTTACAGTCTATAGTATTGTAAGAAGTTTGAAAAACTATTTTTAAATACATGATATTAAAATAACTTGAGTTAAGCTGAGGAAACTTTACCCAATAGAGCTACTGAGAGATTTTTAACATGTATTGTATTATCTCTAAATGAATACATAGATAATAGACATAGGCTTAATTTTGTATTATAAGACATCTACTTATCATATAACCAGTTAAAACTTTAGTTAAGAGTGACAATATTACTTATTAAAAAATAATTAATTAAATTAAATATTTTTTAATAATTTTTTCATGTTAATCATGATAGCTTCCTACAGATAGTACTTGCCAGATGGTATGCCAGACATTTTTTAATTTCCCAAATAGCTATAAATTTTTTATGTTATTAATTGGTTAAAAATCTACTTAAGAATGGTATTTATATCAATAGGTAGGCANNTATATTTATTTAATTTTGTAATGTAAGAAATTCTCAATTCACTACAATTTTTATATAACTTCTTTAATAATTCTAATTTTTATTCTGTTTCTGCAAATGTTTTTATTTATTAACTATTAAAACTCATTTTATTTTGCTTAAAAAATAAAACAGGAAAATTAATTTGGTTATTAGTTGTTATTTTATTTATTAATTTCAAAAATTCACAAAGGCACTACTATTCCTTTGTTGATCATTTGTTTCTGATCAAATAAAATTTAATTCTTGAATCTCAAATAATTTTTTATCTTTTATTTTAATTTTTTCATGTTTCTACAAAAATAGAAATTTTTGCTCAAATTCATTAGTTTTTCTATAAGAAAGACAATGTCCAAAAAGTGTTGACTTTTCACTGCCACGTGGTTATTATACCTAAAAAAATGATACTTCTTTGTTGTTTTAGCAAACATGACTAGATGCTTATTTAGGTGTCCTAAAGGTTTTTCATAATCTCAAATTTGGTACTTAAATGAAAGTTCTGCTTTTTTATAAGACTCAAATCTTCATTTAATCTTTTTAGAGCTGATTTATACTTTATTTATACTTAAGATGATTTTTATTGTCATTGTCTTAATTATTTTATCTTCTAAGTTCCATGTAGAATTATGTTTAAAAATGGGTCAAACTGTTTTCAGGTCTTTTGACATACTAACAGGTCTGGGACCTTGCTAGACTTAAATTTTTTTCATGATTTAAATTCTGCCTACCATTTAACATTTATTTAACACCATCATATAAAATCAAGAATAATAGTTCTTGGTACTGCATTGGTAATGAAAATAATTTATTTCTCAAAATTAATTTCCTTATTGATTCCCATTGGGATAAGAGTGCAATTAAGAATAATTAAAAACAACAAAGAAATAAATATTGGGAAAAACTGTTTAGTTTTGCTAATGTATATGGTAATATATAGGTGGCTAATTATTTGATTTAGTTAACTAACTAATCAATCCCTTATCCAAAGTTTTTTCTAGAAAAAATAATGTGTCAGTATGTGCCATGATGTACTGAATATTCTTCTTCCCAACATCTAATTATATTTGCAGATATAATTATATCCTTCAAATGTGCTTCTGCCCATTTAATTTTCTGAAATTCTAAAGTAAGTCATTTATACAAAATTGTCAATTCTTAATTTGTATGAATTTTTCTTCTTTCCGGAATAAATTATAAGCTAACTACTTAAATGCTCAACCATGAAACCATCTCAGTGGTTTTTGGTGGTTCCCAAAGCTGAAGTATCAACGAAACTAAAAAAACATATGTCTTTAGATGTTAAATCCAATAATTGATGGAGGTTTTGGCCAAATTTAACATAATAGTATTGTTTATGATTAATTGACCTATGAGAATGTAAGCATTCAGATGAAGCTAGATCTTTTTTATAGTTTTATTTATTAGCATGTTAACAATGAACTCTAAGAAGAAGAAAGACTTAGTACTAGTTAATAGATTTTTGAGACAAAGTGGGTATGCTATTTAGAGTCCAAGATACTAGGGAAGTGTAATCACTCCCTGATTTCTCTCAATTTTGTAAAGAAAAGTCATAATAAGAAAATTGTTTTTTTTCAAGTATTAACTCACATTTTATTAATACCACCCTAGTTCTTAAAAAATGAAATCAGAGAAAGAAAAACTTACTGTGTATATAAAACATAAATGTTGCTTCAGAAGCCTATGGTCTAGGCTGAGTATTTCTTTTATTTTGCCTACTTTTGTTGCCTTAATTTCCCCCATTTTATTTCAAAATATTGGACACATTCTAATTAAATTTATGGACATTGACCTTTTATCCTAAGATTCAATAAGTGCCTCAAGAAGATTGGGCCAATAAAATAAATAAAAAATTATTTTTTTCTGCTTATTATTTTAATTTTTTAATTAATTTAGTTTTAGATTCTTTCTCAATTAATTTAGTGTAAAAAATATTTATAGAGGAGGTTACCCCAGGAAACGAGGAATATTCCTCATTAAANTCATAGGAGACACTCTGCTTCCAGATCTCATAGGAGACACTCTGCTTCCAGATCCCATAGGAACCACTCTGCTTCCAGGAGTAGACGAAGTGTCTAACGTATCTAGATTCTTTCTCAATTAATTTAGTGTAAAAAATATTTATAGAGGAGGTTACCCCAGGAAACGAGGAATATTCCTCATTAAAATATGTTTGCATCAAGATAATGGTTGAAAATGAGGTGCTAAACCTAACTAAATTTTATAAATTTCCAACCAAAACATTAATTTTAGAATTGGTGATTATACAGTGTCTTCATAATTTGAGTTGCTTAGGTCACTGCTCTAGAATTGAGCTCTTTTGATGAATAGGATCTAATTAAGACTATCTCAAAGAAATTGGGAAATCATATCAAAAGAAAATTTTATTAAGTCTGCATGATATACTTATTTTTCCTAATTCGTGATTTTTTTTTCTTCATTTTAATTTGATGATTTCTGCAGGCCATCTAATGTCAAAAGATCTATGACAGTTATTATCAAGCTCATCTCTTTTATATAAATTTCACCTTTTCATAAAAATACTTTTAAATTACATGATTTAAACATCAGTGTTTAAAGAAGACTTATGAGGTGATGTAAACATTCCATTATAGTGTCTAAGTGCAGTGTTCAAATATGCATTTGTTGAATAAATTGAATTATATTACCACAAAAATATTTCAGTCAATAATTAAATTAAGATGAAAGTTATTTGTGAGGAATTTAAGAAAAATTGAGCCTATTCTTGTAAAATAAAGTAAATATCCTCATAATAGTAGTAACAAATAAAATATTTTAATTTTCTGTGTTTACTTTATTTGCTTTCATCTTGTTTTTAGTTAATTTAAAAATTAATTTCTAATTTTTTGGTTAAATACATATTGTGCTGTATCTGTATTTTCTACTAAACACAATAATGCATTTAGATTAAGTACTAGTTATGTATTTACAGTAAGTAGTAGTAATATATTTACAGGTATTTGTTTAGTTTTAGATTAAATGTGCTTAATGTCACTAAATTTGATACTTTGCTTTTTTTTATAAACAATAACAATAGAAATGATATTTTTATAGATTCATTAATCTAAGTACCTGTTAAACATAGCTATTTGATTAATTAGGTTTAAGATACACAATATTTATTTTACTCTTTTATATATA
>KZ806971.1:98066-117303 GCA_000696205.2 Oncopeltus fasciatus
CAGGGGATATATATATGTGTTGCCTTTTGAACTACTGCTTTCAATACCTTGGCGCACAATTAATATTCCATTGTGATGAAGATCTAAAAATTTGTAATTCATCCGTCCACAAATTGATGTTGTAGTTTGCTGATAAGCACTGATAATTTCTAATTTTATATTGCAAATTATTATATTATTAAATAAACATATGATTTATTAAAATATATTTTTTATTTCAATTTTGAATTTCATTCAATACATTTTCCTAATCTACTAGATTGTCCTAAGTTCAAAAACACATCTACATGGATTCATGTGAGAATTTACTTGAGCAGAAATCAGACTCATTACGTGAACTTCATGGCTCATTGGAAGTTTTACAAGAAGAGCAAATGGTAGTTGATGAGAAAATGTGTGATATTGGTAATAAAATCAATACAATAAGGATAATCAGTCTATTTAAGTACTTGTTTGCTGAAGAAAAAAAATGCAAACCTGCATTAAAACATTGCAGCAGTTGCTTTGATTGATAGAATCAATCATGACACATGTTTGTCAGGTGAAATATTTTTACACTTGTTGAAAGAAAAGTATATGCTTAAACTTTATCTTATGTCACTTTGTTATTGATCTATGATTCAATGTCTGATGAATTCCCTAGATGCACTCTGATACTCTTTGAGAAAGTATAATTTTAGATAGACATATAGATAGACTAAGCTTATTACATCATTTATTTTTGTGCTTACAGCTTCACATCCATATTAATTGATTCTTATGAGTGAATTTCCCATTGTCATTATTCATAGGACTCATGCAGCCATACTGAAAAAAAAAGTTTTGTGATTGACCCACCACAGCTTGATTATCACATGATTCGATAGCTCAAATATCAAATTCTTCACAAAGCTATAATGAAAGAGCAATAATTTACAATACATTGTTGTTCATTGAACTGTCTATGCCTATCTGAGTTATGTCGAATTGATATGAAAAATTGGGTTATTGTTTTGCTGCCAGATACTAAAATAGTAACTTATAGATACTATAATAGTTTTATTCCAATAAATTAATTTAAAAGAGGGAAAATATAATAAAAAATGTGGTTGAGATGACCTACTTCTCCACCACAACCTGATGTCACATTTAACTATTTACTTCTACCTATTCCTAATATAATATTATTGTGTTTCCACTTTCACTACCTCCCGCCTCTGAATTTAAATTCTCAACCTCTCTATATCTATGTGTAATTCCTCTGGAGGCAAAATTTCATAGCTGAATATAGTTAATGGATATATGTTCAAATGGAGAGTTTTTTTGACCGTAGATATTATTATTATTAGATGGTTTTTTTTTGTTGGGGTTCGGTCCAAGTACAACCAAAAAAAATACAAATACAAAAAAAAAAGTGTATTTTTAAAAAAATATTAAAATCCCTTGGATTATTGTTTTATTAATTCAATAACTTGTACATTCTTTTGTTGCTTCTATTTAGATAAATCATTTTCAAAGAAAAAAAAAACCTTCATTGAAGCCAGTGAATGTGACAATATCATAGATGCAATATCAGAGTATATCTTGAAATATTTTATTGAAAGGTAAGACAATATGATATTTTGTGAATATATTTGGTTATTATAATTGCAATATTTGGTTATTTAAATTAAGTCTGTATGCTAACTAGATGAGGGTCCCATGAGGTAAAGTTGTTACCCAACAAAGATCTGTAGGGTGGTTTATTCTTTGGGGTCTTCATCTCTATCACTGTTCTACGAATGACTTTTGTAAAAGACAATCGATAAATTTTTAGAATGCAATATTGTATTGAAATTGTCTAAGGACATATTTCTCAACTTATGTTCTATTCGCGCCCTAATCCTCTTTTATCAGTCCCGAGCGCCTTAATCTCGGCACAGGGGCTGACTCGCCTGGACTAGCGACCCTTATCGCCTAAGCAGTTTCCCCCTACCTCACTCTCACTCTGCTTCCAGATCTCATAGGAGACACTCTGCTTCCAGATCTCATAGGAGACACTCTGCTTCCAGATCTCATAGGAGACACTCTGCTTCCAGATCCCATAGGAACCACTCTGCTTCCAGGAGTAGACGAAGTGTCTAACGTATCCTCCGCCGCCATTTCGCTCCCTAAAAGTATTATTAATTCGTGCCGCCTTATGCGCCTCCCTGTTACAATACAGTCCACTATTCCTCGTCCCCTCACGACTGCCACGCATTCCCAGAAGGTAAGTGCTCTGAATTTTTGGGTTTTTCGCTTGGCCGAGTTGGAGACCTTTAATTTCAGGGCCGCTTTGGAGGAAGGACTGCAGGTGAGAGCGAGGACCGAGCTGCTTGCTGAAACTATATTGTAAGTTGTCATTTGTTACCTATTATATTCAATTTTTCTTTTATATTTAATATTAAATATTTATTCTTTATAAGTCACATTCGAACCAGCGAAAACGCTGCCACATGTTCTAAATGTAAATGAATCTCTAATGGTTCTGTATAAGTGTACATTTAAATGTCTATTATTGCTATATACCCTAGTATTACTGACTAAAACAATGACAAGATCTAAGGCAAGAAAAAGTTCATATCATTATAATAGAGAACAATTATTAGGGTAAATCATATAAATGCTAAAAATATTAACTAGAATAGGCATGATACATCAAGCTTTCCAGCATACAAAGAATCTATTCCTTTCAATCCAAAACCCTCAGAATAATCCTCCCCATTACGTAACCAATTCCCCCTCAATATTATTATCTCTTTTATTTATTTGTTTGTATCTTTATTTGTTTTTCAATGAAAATTGGTTGTAAATGAAAAATTCCCTTATTTAAACCAAATGACCGGCTTCTTATATCCATAAAATTTCTTCAAAGATAAGTTTTTATGAATTGTAGCATTTTAGCTTAGAGGTATTGGTAATGAATTTTGACTAAATATAAAGTGATCTATTTGAAAGGCCCAATTTGAGTACACATTTAATCTAGTAAAAATGATAACAGATGACAGAACGATGTACATAATTTTAAAAATAAATTTTTTTAAACTCAAGAAATCCTTGTAATTCTGTTGAATGTCAAGAACCAATAACTCAACTGATTGCAGTTAATAATTCCTCTATTATATAGTGTGAGGAGAAAATTGATTAACTGAAGTGGTTCTGGTTTACTTAATTTGTAGGCGGAGAAAGAAATGTATTAGACTTTGCAGAGAACTTGTTTAACACTTCAATAATGAGCTATTGTTTTAACAAATTGGTAGGATTTTCTTAGCAAGCAGGGCAGGGATTCGATGAATTATAATACTAAGTTTTATTATAATTAAAAAAAAAAAATGCTAAAAAACTCCATCCCTAAAGTTAAAGCCAAGTAGACAATTACAGTAGAAGTCTATGACTTACATGGGGCGAACATAATAAAATTAAAAGACAAGAACTCAATCGGCGATATGGACTTCTATACTGACTCCTGAATAAGAACTCCAATCTTATGATTGAAAAACTGGCGCTCTACAAAACCTTATTACGACCAATCTGGACTTAGGGAGTAGATATTTGGGGTGCCGCCAAGCCTTCCAACATCCAAAGAATCCAGTCTTTACAATCCAAAACCCTGAGAATAATCGCAAATGCTCCCTATTACGTATCCAATTCTTCTCTTCATCACGATTTTGATATTCCTTACTTTCAGGATCTAATTTCTTCCCGCTTCAGCCTTTTCCACAGTAAACTGCCATTCCATCCTAACCCACTAGCACAGACCTTGTCTTCCAACTCCAACCCCTACAACCCTCCCCATCGACTCAAACGAAGTTGGCTCCGCGACCTCCTGGAGACATAGTCTGTAAATAATTTGAGAGTGGTGTCACTGGTCTCTTTCTCCCCTCATGTGACTTTCATTAATATCATTTATTTTTTTTACTATTCATTGTAATCAAATTACAAAATGTTTTATTTATTTTTCACATAATGTAATATGTAAATAAAGGTTATATATTTAAAAAAAATAGTTCTCTCCGGTTTGTAAATAACTGTTAGGTCGATTGGTGCAAGTGTCATTAAATCAAGCAACAGGATCCTAAAGTATAAAATTACTTTTTTACTTGGATTTTAAAAATTACTATTTTTATAATTTGTTATAAAATGTGGCTTAAAAGACAAAATAACTATTACCACATTTTTTAAAATCTGTTTTTGATAATATTTCTATCAATTCAAAACTTTAATTATTTGACNCTCCTACAAAATTTGGCAAGTGGTTGGGCAGATCAGTGAAGTGCTTTAATCACTTTTGTGTAATTTTTTTTTTATATAGATAAATATTTCCTAAATAATATGAATATTTAAATAAAATCTAATACAATTATTTTAATTTCTCAACAATGTTTTGGAATATTGACATATATATTTATTTCAATACTTATATCTATTATTAAAAATAATTTTATTTCGTAATAATTATATTTGGTATAATCTGTCAAACTATTACTTAAAATCACACTTTTATTTACTGTTATAAGTTAAGTGTGGTTATGTTAGCGATCTTCTATTGAGTATAAACAGCATCTTTTAGGATGAGAGAGTTGATCTTTCGTGTGACGTCATTTTGACGTTTTAAAGTGGATAACAGTCGAGTGGACAACCTGTTCTGGTAATTATCCTACTTTCTGAATCAGATCTGGTTAGAAGAGTGCCAATTCCTGTCTTAATGTTGTCAAGTGCATAACTGTCATGAAAAATGGCCCTTTTTTTTCTTATTTAAAGGCATGGCAACCACTGGGGGTCATTTTTGCCTCAAATACTATTGTCTATCATCGTTGTAGAATTTAATGTTATACAAGATAGATAATTTTAAAATTCATTTTATTATAGTTATATTATTGACACAAAAAAAAATCCTTATTATGACAAGAGCTCTTCGAAATTTTAATATTTTTTTTCTTTTATTATTATTCTACTGTAAATACTTTTAATCGTCAGTCTTAAGTATACTATATCATTGCACCATTTTTCTTTTAGCAGTTCTTAGTATATGAGTGCGTGACTTACTGTAATAAATGACCTTTGTTATTTGGCAAGTAAGTTAACTCATTTTTTATTAATGTTGTAGCATTCAAATATCAGAGCTACCTGCTCATAGGGCTGAAAGTGAAAGTGTTAGTACACAATCCCAGGTTGTAGAAAATGAATCCTTAACTGAATCTCATAGAAATATTTCATCCATAAACATTTCTTTAATGAGTTCCAACAAGCTTGATGAGACTGTACTCAGGAAAGAGACTTCAGTGGCCACAGAAAAGTAAGACATTACTCTTATTTTGAATTATTTTATAAATTAAACTACTTGGATATTTTCCATTTTAAAATACAGATGTTTTCCAAATTATATATAAATGTGAACTAATTTTTCTTCAGAATACTTTATTTCAGCCAACGTTATATTTACTAATAAAGATACAGTAGTGGAAAAAAAAAAAAAAAAAAAAAAAAAAAAAAAAAATCTTCAGAATACCACCTGTTTACCAACCATTAATTGAATAAGAAATATTAATAATTACAAGAAATTAATTACTATTTCTTTTAAGTAAAACAACTTTGTTACATTTTATTGTTATTTTATGTAAAAACTAATGTTTTGGTCCAAAATAAGGTAATTTTCTTCTTCTTTTAAGTAAAATGTTTTAAACTTTAGTCGGGTTCGATTCCCGGCTGAGGTAAAAATATTTTTTCTGGCTCCCTTTACGATTCATGTATATATTAATTTAACTTCCATTCATCTTTGTCTTCAATTATTATTGGCCTGAAACACATAACATTATCTAACTCGTTTTATACAGCCAGAGATTATTTAAAAATCAATTATTTTACCATGAATGAAACAGAAATATAGACATGACACTGCAGGACAACCTATTTACGGAATGGCTACATAGCACATAACCCTCCCCTCGCCCCTAGAACTTACAACAATGCTCTTTAGATGGTTGTTACTTATTAACGCCATTAACGAGCTCCAAAGAAGAGTAAATCTACTGATGGATTGTTTCATAAAATGGCCCCTTCACCTTAATCCTTATAAAATAAAGGCAAAAGTTTTCTCTACAATGATTTAATAAACTTCCACGACATAAACTAGAAGAAGAAACAAACAGATGAAACAGTACGGGACTAATCAATAAATCTCAATATTAAACGTACATGAAACCATTGCCATATCATAGATGATATAAAAATCATGTCCTCGATCTTGTTCTAGTTGCTCCTTTTGATTACTTACTTCCTTGGAAGCTTCTTTGATTTAGATAAGTGTTTAAAAACTAAATAGTCTTTAATGGGGAAAAAGTGACACAAATTTTGGTTTAGGCCAAAATGAAAAAAAAAAAATAAATAAATAAATAAAGCTTTATATGGTATTAAAAATAATTTTCGAGGCAAATTAGTCATTGGAGCATGATAGAATTTGTAAGAAGTTCGACAGCAGCCATTGTAGAGAGAGCACGTGTTTTGTTAGCTCTCTGCAATTGTTTCTTTAGACGATTTTACCAAACTGGTCACAATTGAAGAAGTAGCCAGCCTGAAGACATTGACGAAGTTTCGAGGAATTTCACCTAGGAATAAACCCACAGCAAGGGAGTGAAATACTCAATTCTTTTTAGTAGCGAGGAGCATACTAGCAGACGTACTTGGTCAGGCGCGTCCCCTCCAGCTCCCAGCCAGCCGGCTTACACTATCGGCTAAGCAGATAAATTAATCTCTGCTCGGTCCCCGGCTTAGCGTTAAAGAGCAGTAAATATTTATATTTACTGTTTATTTTTTATTTACGTAATGGGAAATGCTTAGCATAATAAAAAAAAAAGCAATGAAAGGAAAGCGACCTCATTCAGTGGTAGGCTCACAAATTTCGCCCCCTAAAAATAAAATAAAGCAAGACAAAAATAAAGCCACGAAGACACCTTCATCTTCCAGCCTAAATGATAATACCTCCACCACAAGTAGAACTGCATCGCCGGTTAATAACCCACATCAACCAACAGTCTCACCCTCTGATACCGGGTCGCACGACCCCGCTCACAGAGACTTCACCATTTTTCACAGTGAACCTATTCAATGTACTCTCTGATGTGCAGACAGCTGGATGAGAAAGTAGGCCTTGGAAAAAAAATCAATCCTGATTCATCAGACTCTTACAGAGAGATAGTACGCTACCTGAAATGAGTAAGCGCCTAGTTCCATACGTACCAGCTAAAAGAAGAAAGGACACTACATGTAGTTATTAGGAACCTCCACCACACTGAACCAATCGATGACATCAAAGAAGAGTCCACTGATTAGGGTTCGTGGTGAAGAACATTCCTAATGTTTTAAGCCCTGGAAGAGGAACAGATAAGTCACCCCTACCACTGTTTTTCGTAGATCTTGAAAAAAATGTTCTAGAAATATATTCAATTTCAGCACTGTGCCGAACTATCGTCAAAGTTGAGAGGCCCTAAGTAAAAAAAGAGGTACTCCAGTGCGATAATTGCCAACAATTTGGGTATACCGAAGCCGGTTGCAATTATAACCCGCGGTGCGTAAAATGTGGCGGTCCAAATCACACCAGCAACTGCCAAAAGAGACGGAAGGAACCTGCTACTTGCACCCACTGCTCCAAAAACTATCCTGCCAGCTACAGGGGCTGCGATGTATACAAGCAGTATATACAGTATATAAGCAATCAACAACAACCCAGCTACCTGCAATCCGAAACTTGTGCCCAACATCAAGAATTGTCCAGCCAGGTGTCTCTTATTGATCTGTCATTCAAGAACAGAAGCCAACAGAGAAACGCATCCAGGCAGACCCACAACCCAGGCCTAGATATCTATCTCGAACTAGACGCCAGCCTTACCAGCAACAGCAACCTCAGCCTCATCTCAGCCTCCACCTCAGCCTTAACCACGTATATCACAGCCAAACATCTCACGCAAGCCAATTCAGAACTCCAATATGTGAGCAATGTTTTACTACATCCGCATCCCCCACCCAGGAGGGAGCGACTCACTATCCCCAACATCCCGACTACGCCCTTATCAAATGATCTGTACACCTTATTTCACTCCTTCTTCTCACAACTTAACTCCCTCATTACTCCACTCATATCCCTACTGACCTACCTGGTCACCAAAATGACCATACCAACTTCCACACCATGATTTTCCAATCCAAGAATTCCTTTACTCGCCGCCTATGGAACGATAACGGCATTCGGACGCACACTGACGAACCCAAACTACTACTCGATAACAAAAACGTAGAGTTAGTATTACTGACAGAAACACGACTAACTAAACGAAATAACCTAAAAAGTGCTAGCTACCACACTTATAGGACAGACCATACTGACAGACGAGCTCATGGTGGGACTGCACTTCTTATCAAGAAATCCTATACCCATCATGTTCTACCCTCCACTTCCACAGAGTCCCTTCAATCAACATCAGTGTCTATTTCCACACCCTCTCATCCTATCACACTTTCAGCTGTGTATTGTCCTCCAAATAAGCCAATCACTACACCAGAATTTTCCGCTTTTCACAAAGACCTTGGTCCCCGTTTCCTAGCTGGTGGAGACTATAATGCGAAACACTTGCAATGGGGATCGAGAACGACCAACTCCCGTGGCCGTTCTTTGTATAATGCGATATCATCACAAAACCTCAGCACAATTATTCCTTCCTCTCCCACTTATTGGCCCTCTGACTTGAACCGCCTTCCTGACATCCTAGACTTTTTCATTTGCATAAACTTTACTCCTCTTAATTATTCTGCTTCTACCTTAAACGAAGTCTCTTCTGACCACAGCCCAGTTCTAACGTTATCCCTGATTCCTATTCCAAAACAATTACCTTTCTCCCTCATTAATGGCCCAGTCGACTGAGCCTTGCTTAGAACTCTCATAGAAGAGTCACTTGACTTCGGATCGGAATTTCTCTGAGAACCTCAAATAATCTAAATGACGCTGTACATTCCTTTAGCACAAACGTACTGAATGAGGCCTTTGATGCCTATCTGTCTACCCTCTCAGCAGGAGACAAATCCCTTTGGATTGCTACTCGCAGAATCCTTAAGAGCCATGAAGCTTCCACTCCCTTGCGTCGAGGAGATGGTTCCTGGGCCTCTTCTGACAAAGACAAGGCCGAAGAAATCCAATGTTACGATAGAAAACAAACTGACGCTCTATAATACCTTATTACGACCAATCTGGACTTACGGAGTAGAAATCTGGGGTGCCACCAAGCCTTCCAACATCCAAAGAATCCAGTCCTTTCAATCCAAAACGAAGATGGCCCCGTGACCTCCTGGGGACATAGCCTGTAAATAATTTGAGAGTGGTGTCATTGGTCACCTTCTCTCCTCATGTGATTGACATTGAATGTCATTTTTTTAAAATTCATTGCGGTGATGAAATTACAAAATGTTTAAATTTAACAGAATGTAATAAATAAATATAAGTTTAATAAATAAACAAAATTTGTAAGAAAGCATAATTTTGGTAATTTTAATTCTTCTTTGACCCTCACTTTTATAAGTAAATAATATTTCTGGTCATTCATTGAAATTAACAAACTTTGAAAAATTGCTTGGTTAATGCTGCTCAAGCTTGAATGACTTTATTTTTATTTATTTATTTACTTAGACTTTACTTTGGCAGAAAACAAAGTAATTATTAGCACTATTGTATTTAATTTCAGGCCAGATTATGGACCAAAAAAATCCCAAGTTTCTTTTTTTGTATCAGAAGAAGAAATAAAAAGTATAGAGAAAGGTAAATATTATTCTTAAAAGTAATGATTTGAGAATTTATTCCATTATTTACATATATCTTCCATAATATTTCCCTTTTTCTTTTAAGGTATTTCATAAACTCTGAAAGCTTTTGTAGTGACATTCAGTGTATGGGAGCGCATAGACATGTGTACCTTTTCCTCTTTGTGCTGACTATGTTTCTGTTCTGTCTCAGTTCCTCCTTACTACACTTTGTCAAGCCAATGCAATCGAGGTAAGATATGTTTGGGCACTCAGTCTTCCCAGTTATAGGAGAATCACTGTGGTCGATATTTCTAACATGGGAGAAACCACTTCATTTGGGAGATTTATTCGAGCTTCTTAATGGATCTCTACTGACGTATTCTTTCATAGCTACAGACGTATTCTCTTCTCCTTCTTTGCATCCAACTCTCATGCTGGTCTACAAATACACAACTTCCAATCTCATTCGTTAGTATCGGCAAGTGTTCCATCGCTGTTTTATATACATATCTGGCAGTAAACTGAATTTGGCTTGCTAATCTTTGATATTTCAGTCCTGTGTATCACTGTGCTAGGGTAAGTAGTCTTTTACCTCTTCCTTCTCTTCTACATTGCAGTAAATGGAATAGAAGAATTCAAATTGGCAAGAAGAGCGCAGAGGAGATGCAATATAGTAAACCAATTACGGAATTGAAACTTAAGGCATTTGGTTCCTAATAAAAAATTCTTTGAAGAATTAGGAGAATGATCTACAGGATAGTTATATATATATATTATATATATATTATATATATANTTTATATATATGTATATATATATATTTATTTATTTATTTGGCGATGCATGAACAATAATCTATAGACATTGCTAACACATAAGTAGTATATCTTCAAGTCTATGTGAGAATTCTTTAATACCCATACTCACACACACTTAAAATTATTCATATAAACTCACACACAAGCACAGGATGTTCCCGATAAGGCAGCCTCATTTTAAATGTATAAAAAAGAAAGCGTTTAAGCTAAAAAAAAAAAAAATCTAAGACGTAAGTAGTAGGTCTTCTTAAGATTGACAGTAAGTTGGATGGTACTTCCTAGAAATTTTAAAAGTAATTCTCCTTTGAATAAATTATTATATCTGCTTTAAGTGCCTCAATAGATATATATGTTTCTAGAAGTGGAATCAGAGGATGATGATGATAGCAAGAATTATTTTATTAATTTTAAAAGTCGAGACAAATATGTTCTGATAGAATTTAGAAATGGCAATATATATGAAGGAAAAATATCTCGTCACATGATGGAAGGGAAAGGAATTTATACCTGGAAAGATGGAACGCAATTTGAGGTAAAGATTGGGTTATCTGCTTTAAATAGTGTGCTTGTCAACTGAAGTTAAATTTTTTTATTCAAAGATATTTAGTGTTATATTTGTCTCTGATCAACTTACTAAATGGGATAATATAATTTGCTGTTTAGTTAGTCAATTTTATTGTGAGGTAATAATATTTTTTATAATGTGTTGTCTCTTATTTAAGTGTCTTAATAAATATTAATGTATTTTTGTTACATTATATGATTTAGAATCATTTCAACTTAACTCCGTGTGTGAGATATAGAAGGATTGATAGCAAGGGATTTGTCTCGCTATAATGCTTTTCGTGTGAAACAGAATAGGATGGGACACATGCCTTGCTTACCCTAGCGAGGTTCAAATGGAAGAAGTTTAATTTATTATGAGAGTGGGACATCTCAAACTTTTAGTTTACGTTGACGGGTCGATGATGCACTTCTGCTGCTGTGTTATGGACTTCTTGGTGGAAGCTCTTTGGGAGGCTGTACCTGTGTGTAACCAAGGTGTCTTTGGGCAGGGTGACTCTCGCAGAACAGCTCTTGATAGAGGCGAAATGTTCGTCTCCCTAGCTTACATACTTTTTTATTATCCCTTTCGTGTGATGGGGGCTGTTTTCAATCAGATACCTGGAAAATAAAGAAGGAGGGGCTAGAGATGATATAGAATGGAGTGAGAGTCTGAATGAAATTCATTAAAGTAGTACTAAATGATCAGCAGCTTGCAGTGGAAACCATTAAAAGGCTTTCTCTTCCACATCCCTTTGGTGGCTTCCCGGACATTTAAAATGGAGCTAGTTTACAATACTAGGTGGGCTGAGAAGTCCTGACTAGTCCATACTATATTCCTTATACATAGCTAAAGCGTTGGTAGTTGATGTTCTCTTAAAGGAAGCCACGGGGTAAGAAGACACTTAGGGCCGGCCCTTTTCTTTAAGTGGTCTGAGGTCCTTCCCGTTTTGTGCTGGGCTCTGAATATTTCTAGTGGGGTTGCCTAATCTTAAATACATGGCCTCCCATTCCCCCACCACAGCGGTGACTGAAGATCTGCGTTTATCTCCTCTATCTCGAGCAGAAAACCTGTACAATATTTTCATTATTACTGTGTGGGCCAGATTACATGGTGGGCTAAACTATAGGATTTATTAAAATCATACAAAACAGTAACGTTAGTTAATTATTCTCCCTTGGGATGATTAGTATTTTCGCTGTGTAACCTTTAGAATTACTCAATCTGGATGGGGTGATTTTATGTATTTTATTTGGGAGTAGGTTTAGTTTCGGCGAAATTACTATTATTACTCTTTTCTAGTGACTGCTTCCGTGGAAATTTTGGCAATTTTTGTATTATACTCCTTTTTCTTCTTTCTCAATCTCCATATTATTATACTTCTGGTATAGAATTATGTCAGAATTTCTTATCGTAGTTGGGAGTTGAGTCTATTTGAGTGTCATTGTAGTAAGGATAGCCACCCACTTGACAATCATAAAAGAAATCATGAGCGAGATCCGGCTTAATTGACAATGTCGCAGGTTAATTGCGAGGACTTTACTCTATCCTGACATTCTAATGAAATGAAACTATCTCTAGATCAGAAATATATACTCTTGTGTATTTCAAATAATTTTGGTCTCCTCATTCAAAAAATCAATAAAAAAAAGTGAGTGATTTTCCTAGTTGAAGTCAGGTAGTTCGATGTGTTTATTTGAGATTTGCCCCTTGGGCAGGATTCTCATTGGCCAAATAACAGATGGGAAAATCGAATTCTTTAACATTTATGGAGACATCACTTAATACACAGAATCAATGCAAGATAAGACTTTCATGGGGAAAAATAACATAAAACACCGCTACAAATACGTAGGTGGTATCGCATGTCATTTTAAGGGATGGAGAAGACAAACATACTACAACAACATGTGACAATAATAAATTTCACTCAGGCATCACGTATGCGACAGAATATAAGAGATCAATATTATAAAATAACTCAACAAAACCCAAAAGGCAATATTATATATTTAATTGAAATATCTGATCATGATATTCATTGTAAATTTTATATCTTAAACCTAAAAATCATCTAATAATAATATCTATGGTCAAAAAACTCTCCTTCTAAAAATTGTATTTACTTTTTTTAGAATCATTAAGTTTTATTGAGAAAAATTATTGTAGGGAAAGTTTACTCATGGCGTAGCACAAGGAACTGGTTACTTCAAATGGCCTGGTAGAGGTTGGTACTTTGGAGAGATGAAAGATAATAAGAGGCATGGTAAAGGACTTTGTCTTATCCAAGGGGAAAGCCAAGATGTCTGCGATGTATGCTATTATGGAAGATGGAAGAACGGGCAAAGAAATGGAAAGGTATTTTAATTAAGAATATAGTAACCCTTTATTAATTCTACATAGGAGAAGCTAATAATTTGGTCAGTTTAAAGTTTACACACACACACACACACATGGGCGTGCTTGCACAAACGCACACACACGCACACAAATATATTTTTCTTTTGCAGACCATATTTTTAGTTTTGCTAATGTAAGCTCAGTGAAGATCTGTTGAAATTTTTCAATGGTCGAGCATTGGACCTACATGAAAATTACCTTACAGGAAATCTACGGATAAAGATATGAACAGTAAAATGATTTACTTAATTACCCTTGCAATTTCTATAAAGCGTGTTATTAGTTTAAATAGAATTTGATTAGAAAAATAGATAAGAAAACAATTTGTAATAGGCATTAGCAAACTTTGGAGGAATATTGCTATTGAAATTATTCTCATAAACTCATGTATTCGATATTTTCTACGATCCTACAACTAGACAACAAAAATTATACTCACTAAAATTTATATTTGTGTTTGTGTTTTAACGAGAACGTTATAGACCTCTCTAGAAAGAGGTCGCTGTTTCAGGTTGTCGCAATGAACTTCTTAGAGCTTTTTAAAAGCAGAAAGAAAGGCTAAGTTCGCTATTATGAAAAACCAGAGCAATAGGAGTGGGGGGGGGGGGGGGTTATCCTCAATTTAAAGTGAAGAAAAAGAAAAATTTACCTGAAATTTCATTTATGAAACAAAAATCTCATCGCTGCAATGAGCGTAATATTTAATTTAGTGTAATGAAATTCAACAGAGATTTGTTTAATGATAAAAACACATTTTATAGGTTTGAGGGATTACCTGAATGGATAGATATATGCAAAACTATGTCATTTCTTTAGTTTAGGCTGCTCTTGCATGATGGACATTTATTTAAAATATTGTGACTTCAAGAATGTGATATTCTAATTTGGTGTTCGAATAATCTCCTATGGATCAATGATCTTATATAAGCTTATGCTTCAGTTCATGAAATTTAAGTGTGTTAAACCAAATATTGAGACCAGAACAGGGACAAAATTATTTTAACGGGACTTAAGGTGAGGGTAATCCCTCAACCTAGCCAATAATAATCAGCTGGATAATCGCGAGAAACAACGATTCTGAAACTGTAATTCGTTTCTTGATGTTAACATGACTTAACTAACTCCTTTACCCAGACTTTCTTTTAGACTAAAAGAAAAGAAAAGTTCTCTTGGTATTTTGACGCCACAGTCCAAGAGTGGGTTATAGGCATTACCTCATAAACTTGACTAATTAATTATTTCAAAATGTCATACACAGGGAATATTGTTATATGGAAAATCTAACTGGTATGATGGAGAGTGGAAATGTGATAACATGCACGGCGAAGGATTTCGACTGTATCCAACTGGAAGCTACTACCAAGGCCAATGGAAGAGTGGACAACTTCATGGCTACGGTACTATGTTCTGGAGTCAAGGTGATGTAAGTGGTATATTACTCTTTTATCATAGGTTTGATCCAAGCTGAAATTAGTTAAAATCCTGTCCAGTGAAATCATAGTGAATGTCTATGACTATGTGGTCTTATGTTGGTATTTCTAAAATATCTGCTAAGTTACAGTTGTTTTTTTTTGCTAACTCCTTTGAGTTAAATCAACTTCACTTTCACCATTAGTAACTATTGAAGTATGACTGTTTCAAGTTTGATTACAATTGCCATTTCGAAGTATTATCTGAAGTTTTTCTTCCATGAATTACTCTAACAGCGATGTAGAATATTTAACAGCTGTGTATTGCATTCATTTATTTAGGCAAATGTTTTAAACATTAACTTTTGAATTTTATACATAATACTCAACAAAAACCATTGACAGCAAATGATGGAAGGTAGAAAGAAGGATGGTTGATTTAGGTAATATGTATGTTAAAAGAAGAATTGATCTCTGATTTGTAGTAATTAAGCAAAGGCAATTCTATGCCAGTGTCTAAGAAACCAACCAGGTTTAAAATAATGACATCTTTGAAATTCACTATGTAAATGATCAGCATTTTAACAAAAATGCTTCTATTAGTTAGACTAAACCTTATAATATGCTCTTGCTTATCTGGTTATAAGTAAAATAATTCTTGCAATAAAACACGAGAATAAACTAGTTAAGTTTAAAAAAATAATCAGAAAATTTTTAGACTCATTTACTTGTTAATTTTTTAGGAATTATTTAAGTTACAAAAATATTGTTTTGTTTTTCCAACTTTGCGAACTTACTTGTAAAGATGATCGATGATGATAATTTTCAAATGTTCTGCAAAAACTCCGGATTGTTAGCAAGAATTTCATGTTAAGCAAGGGAATGTGCAAGAACTTAAGCCACGTATAATTGTTACTTAGAACGATTATAATGAACCATGGGATTGGTACAGAATAAAACCATGAGTGATTCAGCACTGATCCTTAATTGTTCGGAATCCTTTTCTGAGTAGTCACTTGAATTCATATTTAAATTGAATTCTCTATTTATTACATTATGTTATTAACAGCATCTTGTAATTTGATGATATAGAGAAATTATAATAAAAAATATTAAAAATAACAATAAAAAAATAAGTGAACATCACCATGCAAGGAGAAGGGGCCCATCGACCCCACTCCTAATAAGTTTAGACATTAAGGCCCAGGAGGTCACCTATAAGGTGACCTATACCTGCGGTATAAGTCGCCGCAGAGGATTGTAAGGATTGGAGCCCAACGATAGGGGTTGGGATGAAATTGAAGTTTACTATGGAAGAGCTTGAAGTGGGTGTAGATAAGGTCTTTGACAAAAGGAATAATAAAGTCATGATGAAGGGTTGAGTTGGACAATGATGGACAATAATGTGAGGTGTGAGAGCCTATTTATAAGGCTGTATAAGAGTCCGTGGCGTCTTTTGAGTTCTTGTCGCTTGATTTTAGTATGTTCATTCCAGTTGAGTCGTGAGTCAAGGTGGAACCCATGGTAACGGACTGAATCAGAGAGAGGTAAAGGGATGTTATTGTATGTAACATTATCAGGAGAATCTTCTCTTAGTTGAAAATTTACCTGTACGCATTTGAACTCATTTATTTTAATTATCTATTTACTGCACCACTGCTAAATAGCATCAAGGTGGTTTTGTAAAATGTTAGAAGCGGTTTTGGAATCAGGATGGGAGGAGAGGATCGCTTTGTCATCTGCAAAGAGGGCTAAAAGAGTATTAGGATAAGTAGGGACTTCTGCAGTATAAAGGATAAAAAGTATGGGCACAAGCCCACTGCCCTGTGGAAAACCCGCTTTCACAGGGTAGTATTCAGAGTAATCCGATCCTTGCTAGACCCTAAAGAAATGGTTAGAAAGATAAAATTTGAGGATTAGGTAGATACCACTCGGAAATATGGACTTCAGCTTATATAATAGACCAGTATGCCATACTTCGGTCAAATGCTTGAGTGGCATCTAAGAATGCACCAGGACAAAATTATTTTCGCTCGAGGGAAGAGGAAATAAAGTCTACAATGCGAAACACCTGCTGGATAGTAGAATGATGGGATCAGAAGCTAAACTGATGATTGGGAAGAATATTTAAGGAAATTATTATAGGTATTATTTGTTTTAAAAGAACTTTCTCAAATACCTTGGAAATTACAGGAAGAAGGCTAATTGGTCGATAGGAGAATGTGTTAGATGCAGATTTACCGGGTTTGGGAAACAGGATTATTTCAGAAAATTTCCAGATAAGTGGAAAGTGGGAGGATTCTTCAGGAAGACAATTGTTTTTTGGAGTAAATTTCGAAATATTAGCCCGGTGATAAGGTCATAGCCGGATGCTTTGTGCTTAGGCAGATGGTTAATAATGTACTTGACCTCAGAAGGTGTTACTGCCTTAATCGGTAAGGACATTGGTAATGGTACATTCTAATTAGAATAAAAGAGGATAAGTCTTATTTTCTTTATTGTAAGTCCTTAATACAGTCTCCATTTCCCTTGGGAATGCTGATAGTTAAGACTTATATTGGTTGGTAGAAATAGTTTCATTGAATCCTTCTAATTTTGAACTGATTCATCTACTCATAAGGAGGTCATTCTAAAATTGAACAGAATGTTTCTGTAAGCATTTATATATTATAATAAAATAAAAATTCAAGTAATTTTTATATAAGACAAAAAATCTGGGAATGGTTCATAACACTCTTTGATAGATTCTCAAACCTTTGCCTTTTATATTACATTTGCTTTAGTACCCTTTAAAGAAATAAATCTCTGAAATGTATGACCTAAATGTGTTCCATAAAATTTCAGTACTTAAAATCAACAAAACAACAACAAAGAATTCACAAATAATAAAAATGAAAAAAAAAAGTTAATTAGACTAAGAAAATAATAATTTATGATTAAAACAGCAATAAGTTATTATTGTTAGACTGCTAATTATAACTTCATTTAAGGCTTATTCTGGAATGTGGAAAAAAGGAAAGATGCATGGGAAAGGAACATATGTTTGGAGAGTTACTAAAGTGAGAGATTTTGTCTTTCCAGCACAAAATATATATGAGGGTTCTTATAAATCTGGAAAAAAACATGGTAAACAATTTTTTTTTTATTATAAGAATTTTGGAAGATTTACTTTCTACCTTTCTCATCAGTTAGAGTAGTCAACATAAAACAAAAATATATGACCCATTTGATCTTACAGCATGGAGAAGACAATGAGGGTAGGACATAAGATTGTTAAGGCTCCATCTAGATTGTTTAGGAGAGAAGAGTGAGGCAAGTGCATTCACATTCATAGTTACATTCTAAAATATATTCTTTAATAGGCTTTTTTTTTTAATATTACTGAATTAGGTTTAAAAAAATTTACATTGTAAGCCAAAACATCGGCAGATAAAAAATACATATTTTTTAAATTTAATTTTTTGGGATCAACCTTGATTGATTCCCAACTGTGAGTAATATATTTATTTAAAAAAAATTAATATATTATAACATATATTATTTCCCCAAAAATGTCTGTTTATGATGTTTCTGAATCAATCAATTCTTTACTATTATTAAATATTTGAAAAATGTTAGTTAAACTTTTAAAAGCCATCTTTAATTAATTTTAGGGTTTGGCAGACTGCTGTTAGCCTCTGGAGCAATCATTTTTGCCTATTGGAGGTTTGACAAAAAAGAAGGCCCTGGGAAAATAGTGTGCAAAAATGGATTGGTTTTGGAATCGAATAATTTATTTTTTGATGATAGAATTTTTGATGTTGGAGAACCACAAGACATCCCGGAATGGAATAAATGGTACTATGATTTTCTCAGAAAATATCATGATGGACTGGTTCTATATAAACCCAGTTTAGAGGTATATATTTTTTATTATCATGTATCATTATTTTAAAAATCATTAAATTTTTTTATCAATCCTTTGGGTTTTCATCAAAAACATAGAAGCATCAAATAGAACTTCTTTTTATCCCACTATAGAATGTAGAAAAACAAAGAGAAGTTTCGCAATAGGTTCAATTTCATTTGTTAGATTTTCAGCGGCCCTTTGAGTTTCAGAGTTCTTCGGTAGATCCCTCAGTCCCTCCATTAGTAATTATTTTCTTAGTTGTTGGTCTGCCTATCTTTTTATTTAACTATTTTTTTTTTTCGAGATTTTCTATAGTTTCATTTCTTTTATCCTCACTATGAACTATTTTTCCTTTTTAAATGAATTCTTCTTAATATATTTAATAAATAAATAA
>KZ806971.1:129576-148773 GCA_000696205.2 Oncopeltus fasciatus
ATTTATAAGATCTCATATATATTTTTAAATATTCATACATAAGATATTAAAACTTGTCTCCACCCCACTTATAATTTGTTTTCTACTTTCCAGATATTGTTAAAATGATATGTGACAGTCTACCTCTGAATGACCTCTTTTCCTTTTATAATTCTTTGGGTAAACCAGTCACTGTGAAGACCATAATGGAGATTTATTTCCCAAAATGTGAAAATATTGATGAAGAGGAGACTGAAGAGAAGGAACTCCCATTGCAAAATATATCTGAACTTTCTGTTCCACTATCATTACAAGGTGAGAAGTTTTTTTTATTTTCATTTTACTGAAAATTTTAGAGGCTTAACTGGATAGAAACTGTATTCTAAATTATCATACATAATAATTATTACCTTCTCATTTAAATGACTATATTAGATATAAAAATGGGTCATATCTCATGCCTATATGGAATGGTTGATCTATTAGTTAAACCCAATTTCATGAAAGCTGGACATAAATCATGGTATATAAACACACTTACATCATGATCAATAATGCCTTAAATAAGACATTATTTAAGAGGAGCTTCGTAAATTAAGTGAATTATATCATCGTTAATGAATATATGTATTTGAACTGTCCATGTCATGTAGGCAGCCACTCGTATGAAATATATCATTTATCAATAAATAAAATGCTATATTTATGGTTTCATTGGTATAAACTAACTTGAGTTTTCCGGTAATCCCACAGTCCACTTTGCCTGATTTCACTCTATAATATACTTAGCTTTTATATTAATATTTAGAAATTTAATTAAGAAAACAACTAATTGTGGCTTTTTTGGCTGTAACATTAAAATTAAAATATACCCTAATTTATATAAAAGTAAATCCCAACTTATTATTGTTGAATTTCATTGTATAACAATAAAATAAAATAAATGTTTTATCACTAATCAAATTTGCCTTTCATTTTTCTAAACTAAATATTTTACCCAATAAATCGAAAAAACATGCTCACACTTGAGGTTGTAGTAATTCTTTACTTTTTGTCTGATTTTGCTTTATAACAAACTTAGCATTTCAATTTACATTTAAAAGCTACATGCCAAATTTCATTTAAAAAACTGCTAATTGCAGCTAGAGTGAAAAATTTACAGCTCAGGTAAACTCCACTCCTTATTGTTAAATTTTGCTGTATAGCTCCTAAAATATTTCTTTTATCAATGACTGAACCTCTGTTGAATTTCATTTATCTGAACTAAATATTACACCAGTTAAAGCAAAAAACATTTTACTTGCTCAATAAAATATTAAAATACTACTAGTAAGTAAGATAGGAAAAAATATAGAACAATTTTTTTTTAAATCAGCCAAGAGAAGCCTTAATAGCTACATTCTTTCAGAATTCGTTACACTAAGATTGAAAAGAAAAAAAATAAGGGGTGGAGGGTCCTTAGCCCTTCCAATGGTTTTTGAAATACTTTTCACAAAATGACTTCAAGAAAAAATGTCATAGATCATAAGCATATGAAAATAAAATTTTACATCCATTAAGTAAAATACATTTTTTCAATATTAAACAAAGAAAAACAAACATATTGATGATTTTGATTTGGCATAAATATAAATTTTTTACCACCTTTCTCATTTCAGGCATTAACAAGCTCAAGTATTGAATTTGCTTCTTCTACTTTAAGATAAGTCTGCCACGAAGCAGATTTCCCCCGATCCATTAAAGATGGATGTCAGTAAAAGTATGAAATGTCTTATATCTTCATAAGATCCGGAGAGAGAGCAGTGATTGTAAAAGTTAAGGTCACTAAGGCTGGCTTTGTTGTTTAGGCAGGAAGAGTAGGGAATATAACTCAACTTTTGTTATAACATTCTTTAATAAGTTTAATAATTTGGGAAGAACATAAAGAAATTTTCTTTCTATTTAATAGCTGGCTGGTATAGATTCTCAATCAAAGGTGGGTGAAACAATTGAGAAGTTGGTCAGTAACCTCCAATGAACTGTGGAGGTTACAGACCAACTTCTCAATTATTTCACCTACCTTTAAAGAAAATATATGTTAGAAAATAATATGAATAATAATCAATAAACTCATTCATAACTTTATTTATGACGAACATATTTTGTCTATGTAGTTTGGTTATCTTTCAACCGTATGAAACAGAACCAGTAAATACCGAATTTGGTTCATTTTTTTAAAACTAGAGGCCTCTTGAACCCTCAAAGTAAAATATATAAATATTTTCCTTAATAGACCTGAAAAACCTCAAAGAGGGGAGGAAACATACAACATTTTAGCTTTTTTTTGGAAACTAATATCAGCCAAGGGGGTTTGAAAGAAGATGGAATTAAAAAAAAACTCTCCGTTCAGAATAAGGTATGTAGTTCAATATGATTCGTGTCGTTAGTAGATAGAAATTGTACTGGTCTAGCTTGATATANAATTGTAATGTACAATTTTTATCAGTTTTATTTTATAACATTTTTGTAAATATAAAGGAAAATATTCATGAAAGTGATTTTGTGTGTATTTTTAAGTATAGAAACTGATTTCGGTACTTTGGCTGTTCATAGCAAACCCTTTAAGGATGCACACATATATAGTTTAAATCAAATTAGTAGAGGGAGGGGAGTTAGAAGAAAATTTATAATCAGATATCTTAGTTCTTATTTGAGTTATAAAGTTTAAATCTTATCTTTTAAGCCAAGCACTCTTGTAATATAAAATTCGCCATTTACTTCTATTCCGTGTGGTTCCACAGTTTCAGTTTTCCATCTTTAATGAAATATGGGAAATCTGCTTATTAAATCCAAAATGCTTGGATTACGCAGTCCCTGTATGGCAGACTACCCTGTATTCAGTTTTTGTTTAAAAAAATTGATAATCTTTAGGAGGGTAAACCTCTAAAGATTGTAAAAAACTAAAGATAATTATTGTTATTAATATTCCTTATAAGATAGTGGGATATAAATATATTTTTTAAGCAATTTTAATATTACTTAAAAGTTTTTTCATGGATGAATTTATTTTAGACAGACTTTATTACTATGATTGCAGCTATGCTAGACAACCTAATCCAATTTTTTTTTTAATGTTCCATAGGAAAAAATTGTATTAACTATGATGGTATAATAAGTTTTGAATATCTTAAAGATAAAACACCAAGTAATGAGAACTCCCCTCAAGAAATTGATATACATACATTGTTGTCCTTAGGGGAACAAAAAGTAATGAGTTGCTTATTGAAAGCTTGTCCTAGAGCAGTTAATAGGATATTCAAAGGAAAAGATTATGAGGTAATATACATTCATGAAAATAACTACAAATACAGAGAGAATAGATTGACTGGTTATAAAAATTAACACGTAAGTGCATATTTAAATAAGAAAATTATTATTCAGTGGATTAAGAGAGATGTATTTGGTGATTTTATTTAACTCCTTACATGGTCAGGCTGAGAACATTTTGAACTCTTGTTGTACAATATTACAGTCTTCAGAGTATCCTTTAATCATTGACTCTCTTAATGATACTCACTTTTAATATGCTTCTTATTGAGCCATTTAAGCCAGCTGGCCATGGAATTAGAGGCTTGGGGAGGGTTCTCACCTCTGGAATAATAAAGCAACTTTTGGACAATGTCTCTGGTGGTGACTCTATTTCTATATGATTCAATAGCTCTTCTTTGTAAAATTAGGTTTTCTTCTTAAAAAAATAACTTTTATTTTCTAAAAGATACATTAATTTCAAATATGTTATATTAAATAAACATAAAATTTATTTCTTAATTTGAACTTTAACTCATTTCTCTTCTTTAATTTAAATTCATATGACAATGAGCTACTATTGCAAAATAAATAACCTTTAGTGTAAAAGATAAGCCTTGACTAATCAGTAACCAAACAACAATTTTGTATTGTATGTTTAAACCTGCTAATAAAGTGTTCCTCCTGATTTACTATTATCCAAATATATGTTCTTCTTACTAAAGGCTTTTTAAAGTGTGACCTGTAATTCATTTTAAAAAAATATGGTAGACCCTGAAAAATCAGGCATTTTGGAGAAGATAACAAAGAAATTTGTAATGCATTTATTATTGTAAATGTAAAGATTTTATGAAAAATCAATTTCATATATTTTCATGATTATTATTATTTATGTATGGTAAATTTTAAATGCACTACCAATAGTACATTAATAGATCGTATTGTGATTACTAGTAATTCCTGTTTAATATTGATACTGAATTTGTTGACTAGGAACATTTGAGATATAATTTCATACCAATATTCAATATTTTCTAACATTTCAAATTCAGTGTCTGTCTCTTAAAGCTAAACAATTATTTTACAAGTTTTTTAATGGTATGAGTAGGAAAACCATTGGACAGGAGGATGTCAGTAATACGTTTAATATTTTTGCTGTGGAATATCTTGTCAGAGAGTGTGAGTCATCTGTAGATGAGTTTTTGTCCACATTAATTTTTTGACAGTGAGGGTGAGATGAGTTGAAGTGGAGGATACGACCTGAGTATGTGTGCTTGGAATACCAGTCAGTGGAGATAGAGCTATAGAGGATAATAAGGGTGTCAAGGAGGGGGAGTTGATAATCAGATTCCATTTGAATGGTAAATTTTAGAGGGTGCTTTGAGTTAAATGCAGTAAGGATCTGGGGGATTTTTCTGGATTGAGAATGAGGAAGAGGTCGTCAACATATTTTTTAAGGAAGAAAATGTTGTTGTGAAAGAGGGGAAGGATAGAGTCTAGGAGGTGGTTAAGGGTGATGTTTGAAATGTCGGTGACCTTGCTCCAGTATAATATTTTTTTCTACTACTAGCTACTCAGCATACTTCCATAAGTTAAATATATTGTAGCAGTTGAAGTATAAGCTCCAGATATTTCAGGACTAAAAAGTAGAACAGTTAATCACTCTTAAGAAAAATATGTTGTAATTTGTGTTATTCAATATCAATTTTTAGATAAAGCATTTTTTTTTTTAAACTGAAGATCCTCTGAAATCTTCAGAAAAAGAAATGTAGCTTTTAAAACTAGTAATCTTACCAACAATATATCATTTATTAATTTATAATATTTTTTAGATTTCCTTTTTAGAACTGGGTCAGTTTATTATAAATTTAATAAATGAATTCACAACAAATATTTGTGATAGTGAAGCAGAAGATGTCATTGATAATAATAGCAACAATAAAAATAGTACAAAAGAAAGCCAAGTAAATGATAAAATAGATGAAAAGAAATACAAAAATTCTGAAAGAATGGGAAAGAGTAAAAATAATATGCATTTTAAAACTGTGCCTTCTGACATTGTGACAGATGAAAATCAGAAAAAAAAAAGTCAAAGCATGTTGGCTCCTTAAGAAATACAATACATTAAAAAAGGTTGCTTAGTGAATCTTTAAAATATATTAATGCCCAGCATGTGCCAAATAATAAAACGAGGGAACAGAATTAGATTCTTTAATAAAACATTAGATGATCACTCAATTTTTTGAAATTACAAATATTATTAAGAAGCTATTTAAATTATAAGAAAAACAAATAACTTATCCTACTTATAGTTTTTTAAGTATATGTCCTACTTTACCAATGATTATGCAGCAATAATTCTTATCCAATTAAAGTTTTATTTTAACAGCATTTAAAGTATAAATTTTAATACTGAATTAAAAAATTTACCTAAAAAAAATAGGGTAATAACCCTACCAATAACTTTAATAATATAATGAAGTTAAATCTTAGGTCCTACATGCCTAATTGCAAAAGAGAAAGTTAATATTAGGATTTCATTAACAGTACATGTTTTTAACAAGGCTTTAGAAGATTGAAAATAGAAAGAGAGGGAAATAAACAAGATTAGATTCATCAATAATTTGTTCGTTTGAAATGAACAATATTATATAGTTATTAGTTATTAAGTAAATACTTTCAATAATTTTTTTTTTTAATTGCAACCTTTGGGTATTAGGAAAGAAAAAATCAAACTAATCCTTCATAAAATAATAATAAATGAAATAAATAAAGATTTAAAAACAAGCAATAAGCATAGGCAAAAAAATTAGATGACTGTCTATTTTATTTTTAGTATTTAGATCATCTTGAGTGCCTGTAAAAAACAAATATTTATGGAAAGACATATTACTGTGGTATGATTTGAATGTGTTAGGTAGATGACATTGAGAGAAGGGGGGGGGGGAGTGTTATAATGGATGAATAGCTGAAGATAACTTTTCCTCCAGAAATTTGGACTATTATTACCAAGATATGAGTCATGATTTCCATATTTAGTACATTTTATTGGGAAAATAAGGGTTATAACATCCAATTTGATCCGAAACAATAATGTAATTTTAATTTTTAGAATACCAATTTAAATTGTTTCCCTAATGAAAGTAGTTAAAATTAAATATAGTTTGTGGGACACGTAAATATGGTTCTCATAACTTAGAAAATTTCATTTTTCTCTAAGACATCTAAACCAGAAAGCCTATTGCTAATCAATATTTTTTCAGAAATGTCCAATTTCATTTCTATAATTGAACCAAATTCGTTTAGAAGTTTAAGATCCATTTTTTTCTTCTAAATTTCTCCTATTTAGCTATATAAACATTCTTTGGCTTCATATTTTTTAAAAATAAAAATGGTGGGACTTTTCTAGGCCTTTCTTCGTCGTCTTTTTCAACTATTAAAAATTGATTTTGTCTGTATTGTTATTATCCGGAAAGTAATTTATATTGAACTCCTTAGCACCTCTGGCATTTACTTATACTTTTTTTTGTAAACAGGTTTTAATTTTAGAAGGAATTATTCATTTTTTTTAAGGTAATTATTGATGGGCTTGAAATAATAAAATAATCACCCAACAATTTTGGAGTATTTTATTTTTCGGATCCTGGCCGAAACACTTACTAATTTCTCCAGCGTAAATAAATAATGGTATTGGAGTGTCAGAGTAGCCCATGAGATCCGTTTTGGACTCAAAATCCTAGCGTAAAATTCAAAGGTTTAGAAGGACACAAATTCGGACCCACTATTTATTTGTTATAAATTATTTTTAATTTATTTTTATTTATTTCACCTGGAAGTTATTCATTGAAGATAAAATCAATTGTAAATGTCCACATAAAGAATAAAGCACTTCGAATAATTTATCAACTGAATATAATGAATATATAAATTCTTATTGCATTTAATTGAAATAATTATCAATTAAAATATAAATTTGTGTAACATTTATGTTAATTTATGACGTGAAAAAGAAAAGTGTAAAACTCCTGCTTTAAACGTTCTTCGGGATTTCCACGACGGCCATACATTTATGTATGAGGCTTTCCCTGCTATTCAATACACTTTCATTGGAACCTCCCTTCTCGAGAGCGAACAACAGAAAACAATCCTCCACTTTCAGCCTGCCTCGAAGGCGTCGTGCCTGCTCGATCTGAGGGAATGCAGAGTTCGCTGCCGCCATGGCGATGATAATCCCCACATATATCCTGTTTTAATTAGATAAGAGTGGGGGAGAGGAAAATTAGAGAAGATTGAATGTGCACTACATGAAAATGACTACAAAGAGATAGGGCTGACGGGGCCAAAATGGAGGAGATATGAAAGGAGAGAAAATTTTGTTGTTCAGTCCTCCAAACACCATTCCTAACCAAATGTATTTATTAACTTTTGGTTTCGTAAAAACAATAGATAGTTCACATATATTAAAATTAAATTATCATAATAGCACATACACTGAATAGTTATCTCATTAACAAGCAATAACCAAGGTATTGACGAGTTGCAATTTAATTTTTAACAAATTTCTACAGTGCCTTCTGAAAACAGTTCTTAATATACTTCACTATCAGTTGTACGATATTAAAAAAAAAAAACCCAAAAAAACCATCAATTACTTAATTTGGTCTTCCTACTTCAAAATGACGGAGAACCACTCAACTGGGATTAGTAAAAAATGCTTCTGTAAGATTTTTAAAGAATGTNGATTTATATATATATATATTACAATTTTGAAAATATAGGTAGATGCTTTTGAAGTAAATAAAAATCATTAGAAATAAATATGATACATACGTATCATTCTTATTGATATTAAGAAAATATGCATAATAATAAGAGTGGGATTCAGTCAAAACAGTTTTTAAAAGTGCATTAACTGTTATTTTTTTTTCTTTAAGGTAATTTTTGGAGAATTTGGAAAACTTTTTCTCTTTATATATATAGTATAATAACTCAAAATTTACTTCACGTTTCTGTTGAAATATACACCATCTTGATTTTTGAGTACCCTTCTTTAGTAAATATAAAAATTAAGAAATGTCTTGCCGTAGAAGTATTCCTGACATCCTGGAGGTAATAGTGCCCTATGTTTAATCAAAATAGAAGTTAATGCAAGTTTATTTATACTTCATTTCTAGTTTCTGTCTATTTTATTTTTAGTATTTAGATCATCTTGAGTGCCTGTAAAAAACAAATATTTATGGAAAGACATATTATTGTGGTATGATTTGAATGTGTTAGGTAGATGACATTGAGAGAAGGGGGGGGGGAGTGTTATAATGGATGAATAGCTGAAGATAACTTTTCCTCCAGAACTTTATCTTATTGGGCCTATAGCTAGGGCTAGGATATTTCTCATTAATTATATAGAAAATAATCTACATTTTTTAAAATTCTTATTTATAGTGTAAACAAAAAGGGCCATGGAGTAGAAAGTGAAGGGAAATCATTTAATCTTAATTTTAATTTTAATGTATAACACTATGAGCCATTTCTCGATTCCCAGAGAAACTTTACTCAAGCTTGTAGCACCAGGATGTAACAGTCTAAAAACTACAAATATCACTAATTTCTTACTACTTTTCTTGTTTGAATACTATAACAAATTACATTTATCTCATTTTTAGCCAGAATAAGATTATATACTGTCTGAAGATTTTTATGACCTATAGTATTCTATCAGCAGCCACAACAGATAGTCATTCAGGACAATAGTCCTAAAGTGACTAATCAAAAGTATAAAGCATACAATTTTAAATAGACTATGTTTTAGCTTTTCCATAGCAGGATCAATAAAAATTTTCAAAATTCACCTCTTAGTAACAAGATTCATACCTACAATAGGATATATGCTAGAAATAAAGAGAAAAAAAAAATGTTAAAAGAAACAACAGGAAGATAGATAATAAAAATTATTAATTCTCTAATATTTACATTTATTTAGACAATATGCACAAATAAATTTAATGCAATAGGAACAATGATCACTACTTATTCATAGATTAAAAAAATAAAAAATAAGAAAAAAAAAGGAATAAAATACACCATTATTTTCTTAATTTCTGCTATTAAAAAATTTGTTTTTATGAGACCGTATTAATTTCATCCTTTACAAAAAAACTAGTCTCAATTAAATTAAATTTAATAGAGATACTTTATTTAATTAAATACTGATTCAGAAAAACTAGAATCGTTTAAAACATTAGTTCATTTCATTCAAGAAAATGTATATTATTTACACTCATATGTGTAATAATTATTAAAAAAACAAAGACTAATATTTAGTAGATTCTAAACTTATATATCATGAGGGTATGTTCATTTTGTAGTATATTTCCTTAAATCAGTTAATAAAGTATAATATCTCTAAAGTAGTACTGATTTATATACGTAAATAATTGACATACAATTAACTCAGCACAAAAAAAAAAAAAAAAAAAAAAAAAAAAAAAAAAAAAAAAAAAAAAAAAAAAAAAANGGTTCAGTCAGGAGGTAGAAGAAAAGTGTAAAGGATAAAAAAAAATAATTGATTAAATTTTTCTAATTATTGAACTTCTTTGCTGCTCATGTTTGTAATTAAAATTCAAAAGTATATAAATATATATACACTTCAGGTACAGTTTTCATAAAAATGAACTAGTCAGTTGTTCATCTTTATATACACAGTATTAAATATACTATATTTACTTCATAAATATAACCAGAGAATATTTATTCAGGAAACCTCAGTTGAGTTTAATATATTAAAATAGATGTAGTAAATAGTTCACAAAAAAAGCAAAATGAACACAACAGTTGCGACACGCAATATTGATACAAACTCCATCTATTGTAATACTTAATGACTATATACAAGTGTATTTATTATGAGGTTTGCATTTTTATTTATTTTTAATAAATCATAAATTTAATAGAAATAATTTGTTTTTATTTATTATTTTTACTATTAATTGTTAAAATACAATTATAATAAACACCTAAAATAATGTTCTTTGATTATTTTGGGAATGGCAAATGAGATCTCACTTATATTCTTTTTCCTCCTGAATAAACCCTGCATAATAATATTCTCATATCTTAAATAATAACTAGCATAATTTAATTGATTTCCAACTATAAAAATATCTGAAAACTAAAAACCAAAAATAAAGGTGTATTCAAAATGATTGAAAATGATTATTTTCTTAACATATATTTTTTAATCACAGCCAGAACATAGACATTATTTTCACTATATATATAGCTCTAAACACCAATAATGCAGCACTTAAATAATATGACAATAGTCTCAATAAAAAAAAAATTAATTAGTTTAATCACAATATTTATAATAAGATTTCTTGAATGTGAAAATATATGAATGTTTCTTAATATGAACATATTTCCTTAAATATTCATACAAACACAGTTGAGCCCATGCAAAATTCAGAAAACTAATTTTAAGAAAAACTATTCAGCTTAATTGTAATTATTTTCTATTCTTTCACTTATTCATTGCACTTATGCATTCATTTACCTGAATTAAGTTTAATACCACATTAATATAAATATTTCAATCCTAGGTAATACTTGTATGTACTTAATATTTCAAGAAGAGAAGTAACAGGCAAACTTTTTTTTTTAAATTTTTCTGAACTTTAGGTTTTTGCTTCCGAGACATGGATAAATCACTTCTATAAAATATTAAATTTAATGTGATTCTGTTAGGCGGATTTGGCACAGCATGTTTGATTTGTAGGACCACTTAACATACTAAACAATAAAACACGACAACACAAATTTACAGAAGTATTAAGAAACATATAAATAAATATCACAGAAAACTAAAATTAAATAGGAATATCTAAGTGCTATAAAATGAGGTCTACTACATCAAGACTAATAAACTATGAAAAAATGAAATAACAAGAAATCTAATTATTCTAAAAGAGACAAATCATCATTGTTTTCATCTAACTAAATTAAAGAGGTTTATAAACTGTGGCATTAACTAATCAAATAGTGAAAAATGTAGCTTATTTAAACAGTGCACAGAGGAAAAGACGTATTAAACATGGAAAGTTAAGATTGAAGATTAGAAAAAATCACTAAGACTTTAAAAAAAAATTCTTATTAATTATTTTTGTATAATCTGATGGTAGATTTAATTCTTAACACAGTGGAAAGTAATTACATTTTAAAATCGTTGACTGCTATCTTATTAATTTCTTTAAACTCCAATAAATAACAATGGAGTTGAATATTATTAAATTCATTTTAAGTCATAAGACCAAAAAGAATGAATTATGCGATTAGAATGGATTTTAATAGATAATAGTGGCATAAAATATAGCACTTTACTAAATAATATATTTATAAAACTACTCAATACTAAGTTAATTATATTCTATTTTACTTTGAAAGTAAAAATATAACAAGAAGAAGTATAATCTGAATAAAATAAACCTTTCAAGAAAGAAGGTTCCATGTTAAAAAGTATTAATCTAATAATTATCTGCAAAATTAATAACTGAGAGCTTATATAATGATTAAAATAAAGAATGAAGGATTCATAAAAAAAGTACCAATATATATATATATATATATATATATATATATATGCATTTCAGAAGTTGGTATGCATGTAAAAATAAAAATTTTGTTATTAAAAGTATGCTTCACAGAGGACAATTAAGATAAAATAAATAATAATATTATAAAGATGGAAAAGCTTTATTTAGCTCTACAGTACCACCATTACTAGCAGCTCAGCAAGGTGCTAGGTAATTGACAAAAAACAAAAACTTCAGAGCTAAAGACGTTTTTAGACTATCGTATTGATAGAACTCCACATCTATTCAATGAACATATATAAAAATAAAGTTCTAAGATGTATTAGGAAAACATAGCTTTTATGATAAACTGTCCCTAAACATGAGGAAATGATATATAACAGCTGTACAAGAAGTGTTTGTCACAAGTTAACTATACTTCTGACCAATGGAATCTGAAAGATCTACAATGGTGTTTATATGCACCAGCTGGTATTATGTGACAATAACCACATAATAAATGACTGTGACAATATAGAACAATTGATTAATTTAAACTTACATGGATACATAAATCCTATAACAGATAATGTGAATAAACCTAAGTTCATTTCAAAACATTCATGAAATGAACTTAAGTAAACAAAGAGTAAAGGGGATTTCTTACTTCTTGGTCTGCTGTTTTAATATAGTTGCAAAAAAAAAAAAATCTATCAAATACAAAGGAATTTTATTCCCATAAAACTTGGTGTATTCTTATAATAGTGTTTTTTAAAAAATAAAAATAAAAATAAAACTCAAAGAGAAGACTTAGCTTGTTTAAGCTTTTTAGACTCAAAGAGTCCTCAAAAATCATAATTAAAGAATTCTTCTTAATTCATCTCAGCCATCAGTACATTGAACTAGCTAATTCCTAGAACTCTAATTTTTTTTTTCCATCAAAATCATATGAGTGATTTCAGAGCCTCATATATATCACAAAAAAAATAGATGTACTTTCTTAAAATAATGCACATTTTTGAAATTTACAAAAATAAATAACTGTAAGAATGATATTTACATTACTTAAAAGTTGAAATTAATTTATTTTGCAAAATTAAATGCAAGAGCTTGCAATTACTGCAGCTCTTCCATATTTAATAGTTAAAATTTTTACACTTAAATTCAAATTATAAAAAAACAAATGTGAAAAAATTTACAAAAATATATGTATAAATGAATAAATAAATGAATTTAGTGTCACTAACTTAAAAGATTAGACTATTATAAGACTTTACATTAAGTTGCACTAAATGGCTTCTTATCTACGATTGAGCTTATACCATACAGATAAAGCTGTAGCTGCATATGCCCCTACCCCAATTAAGAGAATGTAACCAAGTTCAGGCATTGCTTGAAAGCCATCGAAGTCCATCTCAGTGAGAAATTTAGCAGGTTGTTTATAATGGCAGTAAATTTCGTGACAGGGAAGTTCTGTTCTGTTGTTACCATATAGGGATAGAAAAGAGCCCTGGAATGCTGACCTGAAGTATGAAATATTGTAGAAGAAACGAAGAGGAGCACTAATGTCAGTGTAACGTGAGGTGAAACCAAACACTGAGAAAAATACTGAGAACACTGGAGCCAGGAAGACAGCAATCTTTATAACAAAAAAAAAAACCAAAAAAACTTTTAAATTCTGTTAAGTATAATCAAAATAAATTACAGAGCTACCCATTTGTATCAGACCAGTTTTTATAATATGACTAGAAAAACTGGAATCGCAAAGTTTCACAGTGTAAAACTGTGCAAGAATAACTACTGAAATTTTGAATAGAATGTATCAAAATATACCTTTTTTTTTTACATACAAACATATTTTTTCTTGACTTTCCAATAGATTTTTATATCATAGAAAAGAAAGTCTATCACATAGGAGCTGCGTAAACTAAGTAGATCACCCATGTTTCATTTTAATGTACAAAATGGGAGTTAGATGAGTTATATCATAAAAATCATAGAGAGCAATGATCATAAAAGGAAAGAGCCTGGAAGGAAGAGTGGGTGAAGTACTCATTATAGTTATATTCTTAAATATCTTCTTTAATAAGAATTTTCATAAAAATGTTATAGAAACTAAAATTTGCGAGTCGTGTCACTCTCAGGCCAGAAGTGGTCACCTTCTCTCCTCATGTGACTTTCATTAATGTCATTTATTTTCTTTACTATTCATTGTAATCAAATTACAAAATGTTTTTATTCATTTTTAACAGAATGTAATATGTAAATAAAGGTTATAAAAAAAAGAACCTAAAAAGCACCTATGTTCTACAGCATTATAAACATTTTGGTAACAAGCAAAATAAATAGATATTATAACTTTTGATCTGCATTTAATCCTTTACTTTCTTAACATATTTCACAAAAAAAAAACAAAAAAAAAAAATTCGATGAACAGATACTATTAAAAAACCCTAAATACCGAATTTGGTTTCTATATTTTAGAAATATGAGGGCCTATCCAAGACTCAAAATTACATTGTTAAATATCTTCATTAATATGCATTGTTTTGAAAAAAAAATCATATACTTTAAATGTTAAAAATTCCATCTTACACCTATTTTGTTCTATACTTATCAATAAAGAAATTTTGATTTTTTATATCCTCTCCCCCAGTTGAGGGGATAAGTTGTCATTTCAGCCATTAACAAACTCATCCAATGGTAGGCAAGGAGAGGCTTAAATACTAAATATGGTTTTATTAAACCAATATTTATAAAAATAGTGGATGCCAGAGCAAGCAGACAAGTTATGCATGTATATAAAATTTTGGACAGACCATAACTTTAGCTTTTCACAGATTGGCCAAGATCAGTTCAAATCATGACAACAGTTTGAGCAGCTTGATTTCTTTGATTTATATATACGTAATTGACAAAAAACAAAAACTTCAGAGCTAAAGACGTTTTTAGACTATCGTATTGATAGAACTCCACATCTATTCAATGAACATATATAAAAATAAAGTTCTAAGATGTATTAGGAAAACATAGCTTTTATGATAAACTGTCCCTAAACATGAGGAAANATTAATGTAACATATTTTTAGCATCTCAAATGTAGAATGAGTGAAGATCCATCAAAATTTTTCAATAATCGTACAATGGGAAATCTGCCAATATCTTTTTTTTTTTCTTTCTTTTTATAACCTTACCAGATTAGAAAAAAGAATAAAGTAATTTATTTTGCTCGATTCGATTTTAGGTTTATTATTTGGGGCTAAATGAACCAAAATATGTCTAAGATAATGACTTATTATTTAACTCCTCAAAATCTATAAGTAATACCAAGGATTTCAGTCAATGAATAAAGTATAGTTATAGTACTCACTGTAATAGGCAGCAAAGCTCCTGCAAGAAAACCAGTTGCCTGAGCAGTGAGTGATATTGCCAAATTAAATATGACGAACATCAAGAACCTATTGAATTCCAGAGGCTGTTTTGTCAAGTAGTAACCAGGACACATATAGGTTAATGCACATATTATCTGCAACACAAATATAATTTATTTAATCTTAATAAAATGACTTATAAATAATCCAGAAGTAATCCAAACATTGTCAAGCCTAATTATTTTACTTAAGAATTCATTATCTTAATATTTAACTACAATAATATATTAAAACATAATTAAGGAAGATGGTAAACTTACCTGAAAAGGTACTTCTACAAGAATAAGTGACACACAGTAAGGTGCAAGAGAATACCACCGGTTAAAATGTTCTCTTGTCAATACCTCATACTCCAGAGGAACTAAAAATATTAGAGGTATAAAGTTAATAAGAATGCTTACATAATATGAATAGTGTACATACTAAAATTAAAACATAAAGTTACAATAAAGCAAATGCTCTGACAATATTCTAACAAAAAATTATGGAAAAAACAGGGCCTAATTAAAATTAAAGCTTTCTACAATAATTATTTTACTCATTTTTCTTAAGCCGGATTGTAGCTTTACTTTAAAAGTTAATAAAACACACTTATCTTCCCCACAAACATTTTTGACTCTAATGGGTCATCCTCAGAGGAGCTACAAAGAATTTCATGCGGAATTAAATAAAAATTAAAACAATAATAAATAAATTAAAAATAACTAAATAAACAATTTTTATTAATGTAGAAATTCCTTGAATCCCTCGTATCAGAGAGCCACTTGGAGGGAAGAAGAGTAACATTATAGGGGGGGGGGGGGGAGGGTCAACATAAAGTTACTCTTCTCCACTTTTGAGTTCAAGGCATACAAACTTACCAAGTTGGAAAATATTTGAGAGAAACTAGCGACCCAGCAAACTTCGTTTTGCCAATTTTTTTTTTTTTAGGGCTTTGCTGGCCCTAAGCAAACATTAGTGTTGTATTACACACGATTTAAATAGAGCTTTTAACAAAATTTATGGCCTTCAAATAAAATTCATGGAATACCTGTCATAAAGTTTTTTCATAGAATAATTTACATATGGTGTAGATATGGGCTGAATAAAAAAAGAAACATGTATTTAAGGCAAATTGGAAATTATATTTATTTATTACTTCATCTTAAGGCCAGCGGATAGACAATGTTTTTTGTTTTTTTATTTGGTGTAAAAACATACAAATTTTTTGACGTGCCAACTCGGGAGCAAGCCACATACAACTGGCCGTGTGAAATACATGAATTTTCCAAAATTAAGCCAGGAGTAGTCAGTGATTGGCCTTGTGCTTTGTTGATGGCAAGAGCAAAGGGAATTGGAGACGCTTGAATTGGAATGGTAAATCACTGGAAACCATCGGAATTCGTGAAATAAGTACGTGTTCGCCTTTGAATCTGCCACCGATGATAGTTGCCTCGATTAAGTTTGGTGAACAGTTTTTGATGGTCAATCTGGTTGTGTTGCATAACATTGGTGCGTTTAAGTTGCAAATAAGAATTACTGGTGATCCAACCTTTAATGTTAATACATGTGGTGGCATTCTGGGTGGTTTCAATGAATTCAAAAATTAAGTGGGATAATAGAAGGCTTGTTCTTCATACATTACTGTGTCGATCGATTTGTATTTGATAAATTTGCCGGTTTCAATTGAATTTGCTCATTGAGCTTGTTGACATAATCATTTTCCGGTGTCAAAATTGCACGTTCGATTTTTGTAGGAGGTTGTTAGACTTGGGAATACCTTGTCGACCACGGCTTGAATATTTATTTGCATTTGACAGAAGTTAGGCGGGAACGAAACCTCAAATGTGGCGCGATCAATCTGAATTTTTCCATTTCCGATGTCCAAAAGTTGTTTTGAGAATGTTTGTCGATAGCGAGATTTTCTCGACTCGGTTCCAAAGATATGAAGCTTTCAAGCATGCATTCAGCTCATCTGTGGGCATTGATCTTGGAATAATGGGCAAAGTTTGACGGAAATCACCAGGAAGAAGAATAAGAGCACCTCCCATCGGTTGGTTGTTTCCTCGAAAATCACGTAGAGTCCGGTCAAGAGCTTCAAGCATTGATGCAATTCCTGATGATGCCACTGCGAGTGCAATCCAATTCTGCATTCGAACCGACCCCAATATTAAATTGATGAGGAATGTTATGACTGTTCCTCCTGGTGCATCGAGGAAAAAAAGTCCGCCATTTTCGTTTGTTACCCATTGCATTATTTTTTCATAAGCAGTTTTTTGATCATCAACCAACCTTCTTGTTTGAGTTTCCACATATTGATCAGGAACAGTAAAAAAAGTGATTATTGACATCAACCATCACTAATCACACTCCAACAGAAGTATTTTGTTTTTTACTATTATAAACTTTTATTGGATGTTGGAACCACAGTAATCATATTACCTGTTTGATGAATTGGCATTAAAAACAATTCATAAACTTGTAAATAAAAAATAAGAATCAAGAAAAAGCAAAAAAAAAAAAGTATGTGTCATTGGTGGTGCATATAAAAATTTGATTTTGCCATGCCCCTCCGCCCGCAGACCGAAAAAAAATCAGACTTCACAGTGCCACCCGCCTGAATATTCTGAGGATTCCCTGAAAATTTCATCAAAATCGACCCAGCCGTTTTAAAGTCCATACGTTACATACATACACACATCCTATTTTATATATATATATATATAGATAAAAAGGAAAAATGTATATCTTCTGTATAAAAATGATAAAATGACAGTGGTTGAAAAACCTATGCAGAAATGTATTGTGATGCATTGGTCAAATAATGAATTTAAAATATGGAAATGTAGGTTTTCCATAAATTATTGAAATACATCACTTTTAATTATAAACTATTTTTCAGATTTTATTAGTTACAAAAGAGAATAATATTAATTATAATAATTAAATAAATTTAGATAGGCTAGTTAGCCACACCCTATAAAAAAAAAAAAAGTTATAATTAAAATTGTAATTTGTATAATCCAGATACTGTACTTCAATTTATTAGTTTTGTTAACTGTACACAGGTGCATGCACAAGCACAAATATGAAAAGAGTATGATCTTAAAAGGTGAAATTTTTTTATACTTAAAGGGAAATAGGACAAATATTTTCACTGCTTTCAAATACCTGTGTGTGTGTGTTTGTATATCACAAGGAGTAAAATTTTCAGGGATCTCTCCACCTTCATCGGTAAGGAGTGAAGAAATACTGTATGGTGTTGTGTTGTGGAAGGGACTCAAAGGAATTTGAAGGCGATTGGGTTTTCCCTAATCCACTTATTGTTGGCAATTGATGCCAAGTCTTAAAATGGCTTTGAGAATGTGGATATAGGCACACTCTCTCATCTTCAGTTGCAAATCTGAAGCCATGTCGGGAAGTTGTTCAAACACTTGAACTTGGAGAAAGTCACTAAATGACTTTGAGCATGCCTTGCTATGGGAAGAGGGGACTGTGGTTCTGAACTGGATTCTCAGAGGTTATTAATTCTGAGATTTAGGGGTGTAATACATTTTCCTACGTAAAAAGCAAGACAAAAATTGCATTGAAGCAGGCATACACAATTTTTGGAAGCGCATGTTCATGAGGATTGGATCTTATATGTTAAGTGGGTGTTGACACTGAATAACGTATTGCCAGTTTTTATAATTGGACAGGATAATCATCTGCTTTTATTACAAGGCTAAGTACCTTGTTTTGGTAAATTTGTGAGGGATTTGCAAGACAGTTTTTTCTGTTTAGTATATCTTGGAGGGTGGGGGCATTCCTGTTACCTAATGTCAGATTTTTGTGGTAATAGGGAGCTGGTGGATGGATTGTTCTATTATTCAGAACAATCCATCCTCCAGCTTCCTACTACCCTGCACTCTCTATTCCACCTGTTCTTGATTATATATATATCTTCGTTTTGCCAA
>KZ806971.1:149090-160024 GCA_000696205.2 Oncopeltus fasciatus
ATTAGTGAACTTATTCAGTTCCCAAGAACATCACACAAATTCACCAGGTAAAATTTTAATATTTTTAATTTAAATTAAAAGTGAATAGATATAATAATAAAGACTTACAAGACAATAGCACAGTCATCTGACCAGTATAGTGTAAAAACAAGTTGCTCCCATAAACAAATATGAAGTTTGCTAGAAGTGTCTCTGCATCATTACCAACACCTTGATAAATGTAGCCAAAAATTAGGCCAATTATCAGATGGGCTAATAGTCTTGTTATCACCATTGGCTGGAGGAGAAAAATGTGCATTAGTAAGTTTTAGGCCCAAGCACTTCATTTGAAAACACTTAAAAAAATCATTATGATTAACCGATAGGCAACAATTTTCATTAACTAAAACCAGAGACAGATTTATTGATACCTGTCTTTTATATTATAGTGTAATATAATATTTATATTACAGGAATGTGGTACTTGGTCAAAATTGAGATGCACCAATTTATGCCAATTTTTTGTTAATTTATACCTTCTTTAATGCTCGTGATTCTTTACCCTATCATAGTTGTATTCAGTCAAATATCATATTTCCAGTACTGTTAAATGAATGGTCGGTGTTTTATGAAGTATAAATATAGTAGTTGTTGTATTTATATTAATATAAATTAATTAAAGAAGATCATANTAAAATTAATTAAAACAAAAAATTAATTCTTAACAAATATTTAATTTTTGCATTTAATAAAATAAAATTCAATAATCTTATTACTGACATCTTAAATTAATTGGGTTTAAATTTGAAACTTTTTACTTGGTTACCAATATAAAAAAAAAATAGTGAAGAATATACTAAAATGTAATGAATAATGTCAGACCATGTCTAAAAAAAACATCTCTCTATACCTATCACTAGCTAATTTAATACAATAACATAATTTGATAGTGGAGTTAATCACAAATGTATTAACTACCTGAGCAAATTTGTTTTGGGTTGAGTTGTTTTTTTTTTGTTTTTTTATGCCACATTTATACACTTATTATCATGGAGGGAGGGGCTATTTATAGGTAGGTACCCTATTTTAAACATCCATGGCACTGGACAAGCTTTTACTTATATTTATTTGTATTTCATTTCTTGGAAGGTTCCAGAATTGCTAACAATAGTTTCTTAATAGCAAAGGGATTGAGATTCATTTAGAGAGTAACAAAAAAAAAATATATATACATATTCCTTAAAAAAAAAAAACTTTTGAAGTGATATTTGAAGCCCAGAGGTTTTTTTTCACTTTTTTTCAAAAGTCCTGTTCTTCAATCCATCCATCTGCAAGCTCAGAACAATCTCATTGATTTACATAAAGTAAGCCTTCAAGGGGCATTACTTCAGAGGAATCTAATCAGTTATTCTTTAAGAAATTAATCAGTCTCACAACAGGCAAATACATGTTAAGTAAATGTATTAATTCTCAACCCACATCACACTAGAGAAGGCATGTGGTCAGCATACCATTCTGGCAGCCTTATTTTTCCCCATTCAATGAACAATAGTTCCCAATTAGGACTGAGTGTTCCCTAGCTAGTAGAAATTTGCAAATAACAATTTCTAGAAAACTTAATATCATATATATTATGCAAAAAGACATGGTTACAAGACACAATTGAAATTTTATGTATAATTATTACTATTTTGGCTGTGATTTATTTTTAATCTTGCCGATTAAGTTTTTGCAGTGAATTGTATGTGGACTGCAGTATTAAAAGCTAAAAATTATAAATAAATAATTAAATATGCTTAAGTTAAAAGTTTAATTTCTTAGGCTTAAGAAAAATAATTAGGTGCCTTCCAATCAGGAACATTCCTGACTATATGAATTTTTATTTTACGATGAAACTACCAATACTGCAACCAAATTAAACAATTATCACTACTATCATATCAATAATTGTTTTTCAATAATTTTTTTTACTTACTATATTACGTTTCAGAACAATCAAATTTCTGCTGTAGAGGTGAAACATTTGAATCCACATTGAAGCAGGCCTAAGTAGGCAAGACTTAGATTCGTGGAAATCGCCGTCTGATGCTTGAGCTTTGCGTTTACTATTTTTTAGGCTGAACAAGGCAGGTTCTAAAAAACAAAATTACATTCATAAACCAGTTTTGTAATATACATTTAAAATTGAAAGAAGTATATGATAACACTTTGGTATATTACAGAATTTCCCATTATACATGATAACTCATTAAGCCCTTAGATCTTGAAGTTTATACTAATTACAGACTTTCATTTACTTTGCAAATGAAAACAAATAAACTTAGAGTGTGTCCCACTTAAGTGTGAGGTTTTACAAAGATTTACAAATAAAAACAGAATGAATTTCAAACTAAGTAATTTCCTCTTTGGAGATCATAACTATTGAAAAGAACTGGATTATCTGATCCATTAGAGATATATAGATTTTGTGGGGAAAGAAATTGTGTTTTTATTTACTTATAATGAAGAGTCTAAGGTTAAGTGAAAGATAGAACAGTAATAGGAATATTTATATAGAATAATTTACACTAATAAGCCTGGCTAGGGAATGAAAAGAGGAAGAAGTGCCCAGCCATCCTAATTATACCCATAAATTTCATCCTTAATAAGTGTTTTAGCAGATTTCCCATGGGGAAATCAAGACATTCACATAGGTTTCATGAAACACTTTTGAAAAACTAAAAACATGGTCTGTTAACGTTTATATTATATATAGCAATAGCATTCACAATTTTTAAAACTAACAAATTAATTTAGTATTTAATCTTCTTGCCTGCAGACGTCTGCTTTATTAGGAGGAAAGTGAGTTAATGGGAATGCCAAAATTTAAAATCTGAATGCCTTTGATATTATTAGCATTAAGAATAAAACAAAATATATGTAAATGTAATTTATAAAGTAATTTCGAATGAGTGGCAGGCCCTCTTATTTTTATAATAGGGAAACCAAATATGGTATTTAATAGCAAAGCCAAGAAAGAATATTTTTGGTTGAAATCAGATGGAGAAAAGGGTGGGTCTAGAGGGGAACCAAAATTTAAAATCATATTAACTCCATTGTTATTAGTACCAAATAACTTTATAGAACATAATGAGAAGTAAAATATAATTGTCTACCAATTATATTTCATAAGTATTGAATTTGCTTTTATATCTAATAGATAAGGGTGCCTACTCAACAATAAAAATTATATTCCTAAATACCTTCATTAAAATAAAATATTGTAAAATATGATTGAGTAAAATTTTAGAAAATTATGTATAACACATAATATGGTTAAAAAAAAATGCNAATTTCTAGAAAAGAGGATATATCCAATGGCCCTAACAATTTACAATAAAGTTATAAAAATATATATATATATATATACACACACACACACACACATACATACACAGTTACCACCAAGATATTGACGATTTTTCAATTTGGTCATCTAAACCCTCTCTCGCTGATCAATTTCAGCCATTAACAAACTTATGCAACAGTTAGCAAAACTGAGCTTTAATCCCTAATTCTGTATTTATATCTATTTATTAGAGTAGTTAGAACTAAACCTGATTTCTTCTATTAGATAACAATTTTGTTCAATTACCAGAATGAATACTATTTTAATAATTTTTGCTTAGTGTAAAAGCCAAGAATAATTAATTCAATATTTGATTGGTGTTCCTAGATAATATTTTTAAACTGAATCAAAACCCATTATTCAAGTACATTAATGGTTTAGAATTTAAATAAAATAAAACTTTAGCTTGTTTTTCTGCACAGTATATACAAAATAGAAAATGCAGGTTTTTAATTTGACACACCTAATACATACTTTTTCTCAATAATTTTTCAATTTTTGAAAATAAATTTTGCTGCATGATAAACTGGAATTGGAAATTTCTACAAGTATGTACTGAACTACCATTAAATGATTTGTAATAGACCATTACATTGCATTGAAATTTAATTCAAGAATTAATAATCTTGGTGTCTCTACAAATATTCAACATACTAGGAATTGGCTTCATTAATGCAGCTCTTTTATAATAGACTTACTCTACAATGGTTTATTTAAAAATAAATGATTCTTACTCTTTTTATCATTATTTATTTTCTTAGTAGTTTCATATGGTGAATTATTGCCATTGATTTCAACTTCATTTGCCAAAGCATTCAAGTCTCTTGGATAATCACCTGATGCCACTTCAATAACTGAAAATGTAATAAGAAAAAGTAGTAAATATATAGAATTCTAGATATAAAAAATTATAATAAATTCATAAAATATCCTTCTATTCTATATATAAAATATACATGTCATAAATTCATTTTGGGGAAATAAAGCAAACAAAAACATAACACACAGATGGTATATAAAATTAATTATTATCTCTAAAGTGAAAAAAATTGTTATTTACTTAAAGTTTTATCTTTCTACATTTAGTACACTATACGGAACTAGATGTAAATATTAAAAATTAATAATAAGAAAAGCTTACGGAAATCAGCCGGATTATGATATGGAGGACAATCAAGACCAAACTTTCTAAGGAAAGGAACAAGTTCTGATGGAGTTCCTTGGTAGATAGCCCTTCCTTCAGCTACACAATATAGCTTGGAGAACTGGCTAAAAAGTAGAGCTGATGGTTGGTGAATTGTGCAAACCACAGTCCTTCCCTGCTTGGCTAAACGACACAGGAGGTCCACACAGGAAGTAGTAGAAACACTGTCTAATCCACTGAAATTATCAATACAAATATTTATTAGGCCACTTATGAATACTACCATTTTAGTTAATGAACAATAATGTTAATTGCAAGCAGATATCATTGTTTAATAAGATGTACATGACTTATTTGGTTGCAATATTAAAATAGAATTCAAGAAAAATTTATAAATCTGCCTCTCATTTATTTTAATTAATAGAAAAACAAGACAGTTATAACGAATTGACTATTGTTTTTAAAAATACTTTGTTCATCACAATTTTTAGAACTGAAAAATAATTTTTATAAAAAAATTATTAAATATAAATTATTTTAAAATAATTTTAACTTAGTGGATTAAATTTTTTAAAATAAATAAGTGTTAATAAACTAAATAAAAAANATTATATTTATTTTTTATTATATTTCAGCCATAAGAGTGATATTCAGTTCTAAAGTTTTAAATTTCATTAATGTAAATACAAGCATTGTATTGTAGCAATAAATAACTAATATTTCCAAAATAATATTTAAATAAATAATAGTTGGACTTTACTCATTCTGTATAATCTATAGGTAGGCGTTAGTTCAGGCAATATAAGGTAAATATATTTGCTTAATACTTGCTCTTTGTTAAATGATTGTGGTGATGTAAAAATACTGATAATATTTATCTCAGGAAAAAAATTGTTGTGGTGACCAAAAAATTGGTATTTATCATTCATCACTAGTGTTTTATTTTATATTACATGGCTTTATTATCCAAAAGATAATACATTTGGGAAGAACAATTCAGATGTGGGTGTTCAGGTTGAATTATATTATGTTTATTATAAATATTGTTGAATTATGTGTGTGTGTATATCTATATAGAGCAAGTATAAAACAATTATTGTTTTATTTTAACATTATTTTGAAATGATTTTTTATTGTTATTATGCTTGTTAAATTAACAATTTCTAGAAAAGAGGATATATCCAATGGCCCTAACAATTTACAATAAAGTTATAAAAATATATTCACACACACACACGCATGCACGCACGCACGCACGCACGCACACACACACGCACACACACACACACACACACACACTGTATCAAAATTTGAAGTTTTTTAACTAAATAAATAGTTTTGTTGCTATATAAGTTAACATTCTCAATATTGCATAACTGAAATTAGTAAATCTTAAGAAAAAAAAAGATAAGTATATGATGTTCTTTTTATTTATCTCCCCAATAGAAAAAATATTTGATGAATAAGACAGAATATTAAATTAAATATTTATAGAAAAAAATAATACAGCAAAATATTAAGTAATTTTTTATTCACCTATTTAAAAACAAAAAAAATTCATAACTATGCACTATTACATACCGAATATAACTTTATAATTTGCTTCTGTATTTCTTCTAACCTAAGATCCTGATGATAACAAAGATTAATTTTATACCTTTATTTCCAATATCATGGAAAGCAGCAAAGTCACGAAGCAAAATGTAGTCATACTACCAGATAACTTCAATAAAGAAAATGGGAAAGACAAGTAACTGAAAAAAGTTGCGCACATATCAAATGAGAATTGTATGACAATGGTATGAGTGTATTTACACAATATGTATTTACATATGTACAAATTATAGATTTTAAAAATCTGTACATTTCCAGCATTAAAATATATATATTACTAGGCAGTAGTAAATCAGATAGATCACATTTTGAAATTTGTAAGGTATTATTCAACATCATTGATGTGAGAAGTGTAAGAGACCATAATTGTAGTTCAGACCGCTTTTGGCCGAGACCTAAATTAAGGCAAAGAATAGTAAATATCAAGATCAGGCACAATTAACAGAACTTTGAGGGCTCCAAAACTCAAATCTATTCACGTATGGGCTTATCTGTAGGGGTTAGGAAGTCATTTAATTTACAGTAATATAAATTAAAAGTAGAATTGTATTTATAGCGCTCCTTGAACTGATAAATTAAACAGGTTTACACACCAAAAAAACCTACATAAAACATATCATTCATAAAAAAGACCATTTTTAATTTTGATTTTATTTACTCCCATAAATTTATATTTTTGTGAACCTCTAGTGAAAATACAACCTTCTTCCCCAATTAGCAATACTGATGGTTTTTTTTTTTTTTCATACAGAAATTAAAATACATACGTAGTTGGTTCATCAAGAAATAAAACTGGAGGGTTGGTAACAAGTTCTAATGCAATAGCCAAGCGTTTCTTCTGCCCACCAGAGAGATCTTTGCAGTAGGTGGCTTCTGTCTTAGATAGGCCTAGCATTTCTAGGAGCTCATAAATCTAAAAAATAATTAAGAAATAATAAAATAATTAATCCTACCAATAATTGATAAAGTATTTCACTTATATTCAAATATATGGCCACAATAAGTAATATATGATAAAAAACAATTTTAGTTATGATAAAAAACAATTTTATTAATATATGATAAAAAACAATTTTAGTTAATATATGATAAAAAACAATTTAACTGAATGTGATAAATTAGAATGATTGTTCAAAAATAAATAGCTTAGCACCATTTATCACTACATAACTCTCTTAGGTGGATAAAACATTCCAGGTAGGCACTTTAGAAGAAAAGCTATAAAATCAAGTATTGCCAAAGTTAATTTTTTGATGCTCAAACAAAATTTTTAAAATATCGTAAAGTATATACAGTGGGTCATGCAATAGCATTATAAACTAACCAGATTTCTATGTTTTACTAGGGAAAAAAATACAAAGAAAGTGTTACCTTGTCTCTTTTCTGCTCTGTAGTAAGCTGGCAACCAATCTTGAGGTGAAGAGCCATGATGATTGCTTCTCTGACTCTTAGCAGAGGGCGGACCTTGTCTTCCTGTTGAATATAACAAGAGATCTTCTTGAACTCTTCCAGACCTTGGCCAATCCCTCTATTTTCTCCATTCACTTCTACGAGACCAGAGCTCCCACTCACCCTATACACACAGCAACAATAAAACTAAGAATATAAGTAGTTAGATAAACCAAGGAATATGGATTCTTGGTGTTATAATACAACTAGGACTCTTCTGGTAAAGATTTATTTAAATAATTTTACTACAAGGTTACCATACTATCAATTATTATTATAGAATGGTGTTAAGTAATAATAAAATATAGTATTGATATAAGAGATCTTGAAGAAAAATAGTGTTTAGGATTCTGAGGTTCTTGGAGCAATGCGTAATAAAAGGACATTCATTTGTAGAGATATTTCTATTCTCTAGGAACTTCTATTATAGCCTTCAACCTTACAAATTATATTGTTCAAGTTTTTTTTATTTTATTGTACATTTTATAGAAAATAAATGAATATAATTTCAACCATTAACAAAAGAGACAAATATTTTGCCAACAAGTAGCTCAAGTGAGGACTGTAAAAAGTTCCTTATAAATACTAATTTAGATGTGGTTTATCATCCCACGTAAATTTGAAACAATTAATGTGAGGGAATAGAATAAAAAATTTATCTGTCCTAGCCAGGACTCGAACCTGGATCTCCTGCTTTCCAGGCCGGTATGCTATCCATTGCACCACCGGGACGAGCTAGATAACTTATTAAATTCCCAACACACTAGCGAGAGCCTAACCCACGAGAAAGACGAATATATCGTCTTATGATCGAAGGAGCTGACATTGTCTAGCTATTTATCGACTCTTCATAATTTACTTTTTATTTTCATTTATAAATATTAATTTTGTTATGGTGTTTCATCCCACGTAAATTTTAAACAATAAATGGGAGGGAATAGAATAAAAAACTATCTGTCCCAGCCAGGACTCGAACCTGGATAGTTGTGGTGTATCAATGGTGTATTAATACTCGTATTTAATAATGAAAATAATTTATGTGGGATGATACACCACAACTAAATTAATATTTATAAATGAAAATAAAAAGTAAATAATGAAGAGTCAATAAATAGCTGGACAATGTCAGTGTGTTGGGAATTTAAGAAGTTATCTAGCTTGTCCCGGTGGTGCAATGGATAGCACACCGGCCCAGAAAGCAGGAGATCCAGGTTCGAGTCCTGGCTGGGACAGCTAGATTTTTCATTCTATTCCCTCGCATTAATTGTTTGACAAGTTCCTTAGTCCATCGCTACATTCGCTTCTGGAAAGTTCCTTGGCTCTGAGGATGAAAATATCGGTTCCGAAAGTGCTCAGGGTCTAATTCTAGAGCGGATTTCAGTCCTTCATTTGAATAACTTTGCCCCAGTATATTAAAAATTATTGAAGAATTATTTTTTGTCGTCATGTTGGTTATGTAATATCCAAAACAGGTATGTTTTTAGTCCCTTTCAGCTTATTATTCATCCAAAAATCGTAGAAATCAGAAGAGTTGCATTTTATTTCAAATAAATTAGTTGGAAGTTTCATTATCTTAAGTTAATTTAAGTAGTTTACGATAGGAATCTATATGACACATTCCAACCTATGAAATACCCTTTATAAGTGGATAAATAAAAAAATCCTTTCTTTTTATGTGAATATATACCTTAGCCCTCAAACGAAAAATTATATCAAAAACTTTGATTAACCAGGTAGTCAAAGAACTCAAAGAACACAGAAAACAAAGAACTCGTTTAGTTCTTTACTTTACTAAAAAAAGAAAAGTAAGAAGGTGTTGAAAACCTTCATTCATGAAATCGCTGATGAAGTAAACATGAGTTTTGAGAGGCAGTCTCTCTCTTTACTCCTCACTGACAAAGGACGAAAATGTAAACTTATTGTAATTTTTGTAGAATTATAGTCCGACCACAAGGATTGAGAACTCCCATTGAAATGGGAGTTGGGAGTCCACTGTGCAATAGTGTAAAACGGGAGTAAGTAATTTACTTTGAATACTTTAATAAAATTCCGTCACCATCTTCTTTTATAACTTTAAATTGGTCAAGAAAATTTATTTATTTTCTATACATGAATCCTTAGAGGTAGTTTTCTTAAAGTCAAAGAGGAAGACCTCAGGCGTTGGCCAAGGGTTTATGTCCGGCGGAAACAGCGTATCACGACAGGTACCGCCGAGGACGACATTTCTACCCCGGAAGTCCTCGGCATGCCGAGTGAAGGTTTCTCGTCGGACAATTTAATTATTCAATATAATTTCTTACAATCCACCCTTGGTCTTCTTCAAGGGAGAAGGGGAGGTCAGATATTCTTCAACGACATAGTACAAAAGTGAAGTTTGTTGATGAGGAACTTACAAAGTGAGGAGTATTTTAAGGTGCATACTAAATTGCAATGTGTAGAGGTTGTAATATTTTCTACCTTTTAATTTCAGAGAGAAATTCACGCAGTTTCAATAATTTTTATTATTTATCAAAAATATTACATCGAATAATATGGTAAAAATTCATATTGAAATATGTTAGAAAATGAACTATCGAGTAATTATTAGCAACTTTTTCTTTGTACTGTTAATTTACATTTTTTTATAAATATTATTTTTTTGTGGTATTTAATCCCACGTAAATTTTAACAATTTTCAGTGCAAGGGAAGAGAATAAAAAACCTAACTCTCCCAGCCAGGACACGAACCTGGATCTCCTACTTTCCGGGCCGGTGCGTTTCCATTTACGCTACCAGGACAAGTCTGATAAGTTAATAAATTCCCCGCACTAGTGTCGAGAGTCTAACCTCAAAGGCAGGCGAATATATCGTCTTATGCTCGAAGGAGCTGACGTTGTCAAGCTGTTTAAATTACTCTCATTATTTATTTTCGAATTTTAATTTTATAAATTTTTTTGTGGCATTTAATCCCACGTAAATTTTAACAATTTTTTCTTTTTCTATTTATCCAACTGTAAAGTTATTTTACCCTCGTTTACGCGATTCTCAAACCCAATTTTAAATTTCTATTTTATCTTTTTTTTACCACTCAGTCTATGTATTCACGGATGGATACGCAAGATACATATAATCAACACCCGTTCCATTAACACTCATCTTAATACTAAATGAGAACGATAATTCTGTAATTTATTTCAAAATCCCCTATATATATATTTAGAGAGAGAGAGAGTAGAAATGGAAATAACGATTTAGTTAAAAAGCCAAATAGGGCTATACAAGGGTGTATAAGGAGAACACAAGGGTGTAAATTTGAGTTGTTTTTTTTAAATAGCAGCAAGCATGCATATATATATATATATAGCTCCCACTCACCCTATA
>KZ806971.1:161853-180583 GCA_000696205.2 Oncopeltus fasciatus
TATATATATAACTACTGCCTCGTTTATTAGTAAAAGTGATGTTACAAATTTGCTATGAAATAGCAGTCCGTGTGCTATGGTGGTGTGAGTGTAATTGGTACACCACCTGTAGCGACCTTTTACCCGTAGGTATGTGCGCGTGTTATGGTTAAAGTATGTATATATATATATAATGAAGCACTCGCGGCTGCAATGTATATAGTAAATAAGAACAGGAGGAAGGAACAGAAGAGTGTAGTGAACACACAAAAAGAAAAAATAGAATGATTATACATTTTTGGGAGATTTCTCGCCCTTTGTCAGAGAGGAGGGAAGAGGGACAGTCTCTTTCCATTCCTTACTGACGAAGGGTGAAAAGATATACTCATTGTAATTTTTGTAGAATTTTAGTCCGGCGACAAGGATTGAGCGTAAGGTATACTGTGAAATGAGCGTTTACTGTGGAATAGAGTAAAACGGGAGAAGTGGCATTGACGTAAGGTATATTAAGATCTTGAAGGGTGAAATTGGAGACATAAGATGAAGCAGTTGATATTATTTTTTGGATTTTGAATTGGAAGGATTGTATTTCTTGGATGTTGGAGGCCTAGAGACACCTCACAGTCCTGTATCGAGGCTCATTGGTCTTATTTAGGGTCAGTTTGTTGTATTTTGAGCATTTATATAAGACATTTACATGTCTTTATAATGATCTGAAGCTTCTGTTTAGTTCATGTCTTTTGATTTTAATATGTTCCCGGGTAAAGGTGGAACCCATGATAAAGATGGAACCAGATAGTGATTGGGGATAACATTAACCTAAAAATGTGAGGAGACACTTTCCGTTGCTGGAAAGGAACTCGGACGCATTCTTTTTCATTTTCCACCATCGTGACTTTCCGAAGGTACCATATCACCGAGACATCCTTAGACCTGAAGATTTCCGCCGAGAGATGTAAACAGAGGGTCAAAGAATTGACTTACGTGTATCCGGCGAGGATGTTGAGGAGGGTTGACTTCCCAGCCCCCGAGGGACCCATGATCACAGAGAGATCTCCGGAGCGGAACTCCCCGCTCAGACCGTGAAGGATTTCCTTCCGCACTGAAACACAAGAGGACAATGGGTTAGCTGTGGCCCCGTCAGGAGGGAGTACGTTCTCCATGAAGGGATTCGTGGAGCTTGACCCAACTGTGCGGATCTTTGACCTCCATCAGATTATACAAACATTCTGTGCCAAATATTTTATGAGTAACAGTAGTAGTAGTAGTAGTAGATCATTGAAGGGCAATCAACTTCTAGGTTATTACGCCCTATAAATACCCTTTAATGCATCATAATAAAGTAGTAGTAGTAGTAGTAGTAGATCATTGAAGGGCAATCAACTTCTAGGTTATTACGCCCTATAAATACCCTTTAATATGCCCACTATAAACTAGCTAATAAAAGACAGGAATCAGGATTATTTCGACTTTTGTAACATTTTTATTTTACAACTCAATATATAATGGTGTATGAGTGTGTCTATATATTTTAAGGACCATACTTTTTGGCGTTTAGCATCACCAGAATAAATATTAGAAAATAATAAGGTCGTGAAAACGAAAACAACTTTATTGGGTAAATAGCAAAATTAACATTAACTTGACCAAACAAACGTAACTTAATCGCACAGAGTTTTTTATTTATTTTCATTTTTTAATTAGTGTTAGCCTTCCTTTCTTCAGTAGATAAACTATATAACTCTTGTATGTAAAGTTTTTTCCGGGTTGGACCGTGTAAAGTTTTTGATGGTTGCCGAGCTTTCGCACATCCTGTGATGGCTTCTTCAGGGCTGAATAGAGGCTGACAATTGATTCTCTATTCAGCCCTGAAGAAGCCATCACAGGATGTGTGAAAGCTCGGCAACCCGGAAAAAACTTTACATACATCTGATGACTGTGGAAGCCTACGTGAACATATATAACTCTTTATTAAAAAAATAAAAATGATTCTGTACATTTTCTATACACTGTAATTTTTTATGGGAATAAATTAACAGATTTTTTTTTCTTTTATGTGTTTTATGTTCGCCTAACCACTTAGGGCCATAGAGGGAGGGAGTATCCACAGGTTTCCACCCCATTCTTAAACATCCATGGCTCCATAGATAAAAGCTCGGCCAGGAGGGGATTTGAGATACCGCTGCCCCAGGATTGCGAGTCCCAAACGATCCCATGAGCTACACTGGCACGCTCTTCATTCAACTTAAAAGACAAGATGCTCTACCGGAAGGAATTCGTCAAAGCACAGTCAGGTTTAGGGAATAGACAATAAGGATGATCAGAGTTACAAGGATCACCACGGGCCGGACCGTTATCATTGTTTGGCCACCAGACTTTCTAAACAGAAATGGGACATCTTAATTTACCAATTGATAAGATAGCTTGGTAATGATTCAATATTTAGAGATGCCAGAAGTCACTTCTTATACTCATTGACAAAGGACTATTTAGCTTATTGTAATAACATATTGTAACATGTATCTAGGTCTCACCAGAAACAAATAAGGATTGATAAACATTAAGTTATGAGTAGTAGTTTATTTGTTGGGAGTACGGTCAAGGTTGATCCAAAAAATATAATTTAAAAATGTGTATATCTTAATTATCTGCCGACGTTTCAGCTTACATTGTAAGCCATCTTCAGGACTATCATGAAGGCGAGAGAGGACGTCGTGCAATCTGGATCATATGTTCATGACTGAGATCACATGATGACATGTTCTCAGTCATGAACATGTGTTCCAGGTGACAAATCATTCCCTTTCGCCTTCACGATAGGGAAGCCAGAAGATGGCTTACAATTTAAGCTGAAAGGCCGGCGGATAATTAAAATATACACATTTAAAAAAATTGTATTACTTGGATCAACCTTGACCGAACCTCAACTGAAGAACATTTACTAATAAAATCTACGGTCAAAAACTCTCAATTTGAAATGAGGTAAAACAAATGTTTTACGCGTATTCTTGTTTGCTACTTTGAGGTTGCTATTTATGGATTCTTTAGTAGATGGGAGATTAGAAGGACCAATTCTTTTAAGCACACATTGCTTTTTACATAAAATAATGAAATTTAAAATATTCAAAATCAAACTACGTAAAATAAGCGGACTTCACAAAAATTTCTCTCCTGAGTAAATAATCATATTTACTTTTGATTTTATCAGGATCAGGACTCATCTGTCTAGAGATGACTCTATCAGCACCAAATATTCCAATCCTCAGTCTCCTTTCAGCCATTTCTTTTTACCACTGCGTTCGGGGTGACTCTGGGAGTTGACTCTTGTGCCAACCCTTCTCGATCTTTGATTCAGCCTTTTGCAATTCTCTCCTACTCCCATTCATTAAACTATTTCTTCATTACCGACTCTCAGAATCCGATTCGGCTGCGCGTGAGTGTTGGAGTACAGTTGGGGAATCAGGGCCGGGTTTCCGAGGCATATTTGAGTGGAGTTTCGACCATGCTTCGAAAAATATGCCTTTTCATTTTCGGAGATTTCGGTCTCCCCCACAATGCACATCCTGAAGGACGACAGTCCCACCCTCCGACGTCCCAACTTCCTCAATAAATACCCAAAGAGCCGCGTACTTAAGATGCTGAACTTTCTATAACCATGAAGATTAATTAATGAAAAATTTCCAGAATTAAAATTTTTAAAAAGTTTCAAAATCCGCTATGATTAAGATGAAAGTTTTCAATAATTCAAATTTAACATTAAGTTAATTCAAGAGAAAACATTAAATGTCAGATAATAAATGGAAAAGGAAAGATGTTATCAGCAAAATTGATAAGGAAAATTATTCGCTATTGATTCACTTCAGATGATTTTTAGGAAATGATTTTTTAGTCTAGAACTAAAAAAAAAAAAAAAAAAAAAAAAAAAAAAAAAAAAAAAAAAAAAAAAAAAAAAAAAAAANAAAAAAAAAAACCACTACCCAGGTAAATAATCACCAAATCCGTACTAGGCTCCCTGATATTGGTTAATTAGGATAAGAGATTAACGCTAAGGCCGGAACCCATTCACAAAGACTGCAATGAGGAACGCATAACCTTCCCGGGTAGCTGTTTACGCCTCCTTAATCCCGGACTATTTCAATCGTCCACTCTCATTCATAATAATGCGAGGGAACTAGAAATTCTATAAGCATGAACTTCCGATGGTCCCTTCAGTAACAAGTGCAGCGCCCCAGTGAGAGGGTGGCGGACAAGTCTCACATAAGTCGCACAAGTGGTGTGAGGAAGAGCATACGACACGAGATTCCCACTAGTTTATTATCGAAGGTCTCAATAAATGAATATATACAGTTTTAGTACATTTTCCATGGGCTAATCAAGCTATTCACTTTGGCAACATAACGCTAATTTTGTAAAAACATTAACGGATTTTCAACCCATTCTACAATTACAGGGAAGCTAAAACAGGGTCTGTTACAAATTATACTATACATATACATATATAACTTGGTAATAATAAAATAATAACCCAGTAATTTTGGACTATTTTATTAAAGAAAATATTCGAATTATTATTTTTTAAATGAGACATTGAATTTCTTAAATATTTTATTATTATTGCTCTTGAGTCCTGCACAAGGACCTTCCATTGAACTTTTTAACTGCACCCAAACATAAAATATCTTGATTTTTACAGTTTCTATTAGCATCCAATTAGTCTGGCATTGAAGACCGACACATAGTATCTTCCATCTACAGATAAAAGCAAAAATATCATTTAATACATGCTGCTGATTACACAGTACTACAATTGAAATTGCAAATAACATACAAGAATTACTCTAGATCTTTCAGAGTTTCATCTAAAAGTAAATGAAAAATTCCTTAATTATATTAGAGTGATAAACACTTGAAGAGGATTCTTCACCTTGAATACCTTAAAATGTATCTTCATTTCTCGTAAACATATTGGTAAATAAACTTATCGGTTAAGTGTAAATACATTAGAGGTCCAGAAAATTTTCAAATATTGAGTCACACACACACACTCATTCTCTCTCGACGAATTGAGTTCATTGCGAGGTAAGTTATCGTTGAAGACGTATCCAATGGAGATGTGTTCGCCAGTCAAACAGAATAAATAAATCGGTTACGCACCGTTCAAACTTAAAGAGAATCATCATTCAAATACTATCCCATAGAGAGACAAGGAGGAACGCATGTTACAAACGTGCTTATTCCATGATGTACTAAGAAAGCTGCATAGTCTGAACATCATTTTGGCCACCTGATATTTTTCCCGTTCATTGAAGACTTTGCAGCCAATCGGGGATGGATATTTCCAGGAGCACACCGGGACTCCTCAGAGTCACTACACTTGGGAGATCAAAAAGAGATTACTAACTGTACACTCTGAGAATACATATTCAACGGCAAAATAACTGGACTATAATGCCACCAATAACGAAATTAATAAATACATATAAGTGGGAGTGTTAAATGGCCCTCCATTTTTGCTTAAATTTCAGTTATTATGTTCCTCTTCGCAAGCTGTGAAACGAGTTCACTAATGGCTCGAAACGGAAAAATGAGAGAGGTTTTGTTTAAAAATCATTCAAAAGATCCCGTGTCTTCAAGATATCTCTACCCTAAAAATTTTTTTTTTATATTACAGTTATCAATTGTATTTTTAAATTAATTGGAAATGGAAAAAAAACCAAAAAAAACAAACTATTTATTTCGTCAGATAGGCCATCCATTTTGTTAATTGAAGGTCTTATTCATTTGTTTGCGTAGAATAATTTAACGCACCACGAATTCATTCTTGAATCAATATTTGTATTAGGTGATTCGGTTATCTGAATGTTTGAAAATCAATAAACATCAGTGAATATTAAGATTTTTTAAAGCGAGGTTTCGTCTAAACAGTCAATCAGTTTCGAGTAAATATCAGTGTAAACAGATTTAAGATTTTTAATTATACCAAATAATCAATATAAATATTATTCTCTATGTGAAATTGACTTAAATTTTACAAAATAGAATCATTTTAACGAACTATGTTGTAGTTGTAAATATATATATATANACTGGAAACAGCCGAAAAATTAAGGAAATATTCGAGATTGGAAGATACTGTTTCATAGATCTGTTATCAATGAGCATGATCCTTCAACTCAAAGGATTAAATTGCGAAAAAGTGCAACAATGAAGGAGAGATATCTCGTATCAATTATTGATAGCATTTATTCTTTTATTTCCTTTATATCTGCATCTGAGCTAAAGCTAAAGGTTATCAGTTGAACTCAGTATCTTCATTTGAAAAATGCACCACTTGGAGAAATTTAAAGCTTAAAGAAGTGTGTAATAAAATATTTTTTACAGATTTTTTTTTTAAAGTCTAACCTTGGAGAACGGGGATTTATCTGAATATGACGACTTACCAGAAATTTTAACAAGAAAGTTTTCACATTCTTACAGATTACCTATTTATTCTTAGACATTTAAACAATATTTCTTTATTAAGTCGAACAAGAAAAATAATAGATAGTAGCTCAATTACGCTTTAATAAAATGATCATTTATTAGAGATTAATATACAAAATCTCAGTAAAGGTAGATTAATAGTAAACCATTAATTAAAAAGATTAAAAATTATTAGTTTTCACCAAAAATACCTAATACAGCAATACTTTAATAACTAATTTAAATTAAATTTTAAGAAGTTTTAATGTAATCCTCATGTAGGAGCTACATAAACTAAGTAAATTTCTAGTTCCATTCAAACGGGACAAGGGGATAGAAGTAAATAACTTCAGATTTCTCAGAGTAAATAACGTGAAAGGAGAGACCAGGAAGACTGGCTCTAGAATGACGGTCAAAGAGGAGTGTGGGTAAGCGATCAAGCTTTGTAGTAACATTTGTAAATATCCGCCAGTAACACTTATCAAATCGTGAAATTTAGAATATTAATGTCAGAAAATTAAATTTTGCGCCTATAATGTTCAATAAGCTTTTACGATACTACCACTAACAGAGTTGAGTTTCTTCATTTTAAAAATTGTAGCTGCGTACAAACTCACATACACACACAAATGAATATATGTAATAAAACAAATTATAACTAATAAATTACAAATTTATTTTTTTAAGCATACTTTAATTGCAAATATTTTTAAGTAAAAAAAGGAGGAAATTCAAAGGAATTTAAAGAATATATTTCTAAAAATGATATGGAGATACCTTAATTGCTATATTTGTTTTAAGAAATTCAGTAAAGAAATATTTAAATAATAAACATACAAAATAAAATCACTAAGCTTTATTGTTCCCCCACTATTCCTCCCGTCCAGTCTAGAACAAAGATTAGTGGTTATACTTTTTACGCTCTGTTTTCTCCGGCTTTTAAATTAAATTTCGTCATTTACTCTAAATTATATCCATATTTAATATAATATGGAAAATCTGTTCAGATTGCGCAACTCCTTGCTCAGTGACTGACTCTTTACTTTGACTTATTCATCAATGGAATATAAAAACGCCGACGGGAAGTGATCGTAATCAAGGGAGAATATCGTGCTATCGATTCGCAAGGGAAATACGCTGACGTACAAAGAAGTCCAGAGGTTCGATCTAGGCCGCAAGCCGCTCAAGACGTCAGAAAATACCCGCCTCGAATACCTGATGACCAGAAGATGGGAAGCCATCTCCAGGAAGGAGAGTCTCAATGAGAGTGGCACACGGCACGTACCGCGAGAGACATTTCACATGGAGTACAAGCTGAACAATTTGGATTTAATTGTCAAAAAAGAATTGGATTGTCGAAATTATCTTCATTCCTAGTGCCAGCTACAAAAAAATATTCTCAGTACCTACTTCTTATCACCAACGCCAACCTTTGTTCTCACTATAAATGGAAAGAAAACATCGATAGGTCAATTTATTTTCCCCTGGCAAAACGGTGGTCTTTTGACTTTATGCAAAAATTTGTTTAATTTCATTTGTTGCGTTTCATCTTCACTAAGTCTATTCTTAACCTTAAAATAAATTAATCATTATAAAAATTGAAGAAGGTGTAGGATGTGGGTGTCGGTCACAAGAGTAAAAAATACTAGATTAAAATGCCAGCAGTTTGGGAATATTTAATTCCTTCTTCAGGGCAAGTAGTCAAATATTAAAATTACTATTATATTAATAGTGTGGGCTAAGAAATAAATAATTTTAACTAAAAAATACTTCTGGCTTTGATTTTTGAGTCTGGGCTAGGTTTTTGGAATTGTAGCAAAAGAGTAGCCGACTGTTATATATTTTTTAATCAAATGTATTTCATAGTTGTTTTTTTTAAATATTCGCCATATTTATTTATTTATGGCTGAAATTATTTATTTTTGAACTCCCACTATTTATATAATTTTAATATTTGACCACTTGCCCTGAAGAATACATCACATATTCAAAAACAGTCGGTATTTTAGTCTAGATTTTTGTGACCGACACCCACATCCCATATCCTCTGTGATAACCACCTTCATTTTGAATGCGATAAAAATTAAAACATTTTTTTTTATACGATTTAATAACAATCGTTCCCTTAATATCATATAAAATTCTTATTTATTCATTTTAAGAGATCTTTTAAGGCGATATAAATTTGCACATACAATTTTTTTTTTTTAATTTAATGAGTTTCAGCAGTACTTAACTGAAAAACTAAAATAAATTTATAACAAAATGATTTATATATATNTGAAAATTTGGCATGAAAATAAATGTAATTTCGATATCCTTAGTGGGAAAGGAAATGCGATATTCCGATACGTGCCAGGAAGATTATCTGATCCTGAGAGCTTGCCAAGAGCCAATCTTCCCCAATTTCGCCAAGACCTAATGTTCATGGTCAGACAGAAACTTCACAACAAACTTATCTCTACCCATTCCGACTGATAATATTATAAGGACGTCAATTATTGTACATGAAATTTTACCAAATTTAATATTATGGCATTTAACGGGTGGAAATTTATTTGTATTCCCTATTCTTAAATATTGTAATGTACTACACATTACTATTATTCTATAAAAACCAGGAATATTTGAAAGATAAAAGAATTATTTTAAATTTAAGTAAATAACTTATTAAAGGGTCATGTTTTTTCATGTCACTTTGTTTTATGTTTACTCCCCTCCCTCTTACAACGTAGGGCATCAAGGGCTCCCATCCTGATAAAGAAAGGGCTGTGACGCAAAAAGAGCAGGAAACATTCTAAACACCTATGGCTCTTAAAAAGGTCTTTTCTGTGTCTCAAGAATATCCCCTTGCTAAGAAGGCACTTATGGACTCATTGTTTCTAAATTACCACAAATAAAACTCTCTCGAGCGCATACACACACCCACACATACATATATATATACCTTATTTTACATGTACACTTGGTAATACTGGATGTAAGAAAAGGCGGGGAGGTGACGTGTGGACAAGAGGAGGATGATGAGATCTAAGCTCTTGAGATTCGAGACGCTTCCCTAAGGCCTCCCCGGCATACACTACCCGGTATAGGGGTGAGTAATAATACTGGGCTGTAGGAGTGAATCAGTGTCCCATCAGGACTAGACAACTACCCAGAGCCAGATATTATAACTGAGCACTGAGTACACGAAGAATCAATAATGCCGACGATATTCGACGAAGGAGGCGCACATTTCATCCGATGGGAGTGACGCATTTAACAGGGGGGGCGTCTTCAGCTGAAATTGATATACCCAGCGGCGTAAATTAGATTCTAATAACTTATAAATTAAATAAAGAAAGAGATAAAATATTGTGAGATGTACTCAAAAGTCACCTTGAATGACGTAAAGGCGCTAGTCAAGCAGAGACAACAAGTTGCGCGAGATAAAATCCACTCCGAGGGTATGGTCCAGTTCCATGTCAACTGACCGTAAGAGATAAGTGGTATTAGCCAGACTAAGAATAGGACACACAAAACTTACTCATGGCTATATAATGGCAAAGGATAACATACCCATTTGTGAGGTCTGTGGACAACTTCTTACCATCAAACAAATCTTTACAGAGTGCCTATGGAATATAAAGAAACAAGAAAGAAATATAATTTAAATGGGACTCTAGACAAAATTCTATTGGATGACGATAAAGTTATCGACTCTAATGCATTTTCAGTATGCTTCTTTCCCATCCACTCTCAACTTTTTCTTTCTTATAAATTTCATAGTCTCCTAGTACAAAGAAATTACTATGTACATCCACATAATAACTGTTCACATTAACAATACGTTACACCTCACTATGACCTATTGCTAAGAAATTATTCTTCTTGAAAATATCTTCCCGCTTCTAATAATATACCCTAGCGTTAATTAATAAAGGTTCACACGCCATATTAAAAAAAAAAAAAAAATATGTATATATATATATATATATATATATTTTTTTTATATGGCGTGTGAACCTTTATTCATTAACGTTAGGGGATATATATATTGGAATTATTCAACAAAGTCATATGGCAATAACATAAGGAAATTAAGGTACAAGTTTCCTAATTGGATGAAAAAAAAATCGAATATTATAGAAGATAAGGATTTAAGTACCTTTACAAATTGCTTCAGCGGCCGTATTCTTTAGGTGAACGAAAAGCATTTTAAAAACACTAAATCATACTAAAAATGAAGAATTACAGGAAACAAGACTGAACAGTCATGATTTAGTTATCCTTGAACAGGAGACTCTCTTCCTACACACTCCCATTGCCCTAAAGATGGCCTGAAATTAAATACAAAACGATGTAAAGAAAATAAACTTTTAAATTTAGAAAATAGGCTTTATTTTTTCAAAGAAAGAATCCTCGAGGAATCCCTCCTCGTATGGAGTGGGGTTTTCTTTGTTAAATACTTTAAGTCACAAGTATTTGTATTAGTATATGAGTTGTATATGATGGCGCCGAATTATGTCCGATATGGACGGTCGGGTTTCCTTAATCTAAACACAGCTGAACAACACAACACGAGGCGGGTTATGTCAACGGGAATCAAGTGGATATACAAAGGGAAAGGCGCCTACTAGAATTCGATCCGGCTCCTGAGCTGTGTTGAACAGATCCGTTCCTGACCTTCTTGTGTCTGAATAAGATTCGATTCATCGGAGGAACTGTTGGCTCAAACACATACCGTCTTGTTCCTACTTCGCAGGGAGTTCACAAGGAGCAATTTATTTTATAGCTCTTTTTATTATTTATTATGAATAAAAAGTCCGCCATGCAGGATCTGTCTAATCAAAACAGATTTTCCATCTTTCCATAAATATTTGCATATGCCGAAATTTATCTTTGCACTTGACTGGTAGGGAAGGAAGAGTGAAGAAGGGCTTAGACATCGTAGTAATATAATATCTTTCTTAAAAAGTGATTTACGTAAAAACGTTAAAAAATATTAACATTAGAAAATTATATTTTTCAATTGTTTTCTACAATAAACTTTTTCGCAACTCAAATGAGAACAGAAATGTCTTGATTATAATATAGGCCTACCTATAAGCAATCTCATCCGATTTAATAAAAAACTAATTCATTCATTTCTTGGCAATAAAAAGTCTAAATGTTGAATTTGTTTTTATATTTTAAAAGTAGGAGACATTCGAAATAAACTATTAAATATTTTCAATAATATTCACTTTTCAAGAAAATCTTTTAAATAATTTTATGCATATTATGTTGTATAGGTTTTTTCGTGCCTCTAACAGTCTAACTTATGCTGGAGAAAATAGTCAGGGTTTCGGTCAGGAACAGAAAAATAAAATACTCCAAAATTGGTGGGTAATTACTTTATCATCACCGAAGTTTCGACTTAACTTGTAAGCCATCATCAGGGCGTTTGATATTGATGTCTGGAGAGATCTCCGAGGGAGGATTTTAGGCACAACGCAGAGACAGCAGAACTAGCAACCTCCAACCATATCTAACAGTAATGAAGGCATTGACGATTTTTTCAATTTGGTTTTCCTATAAACCCCCCTTTCCCATTCCTCGAGTGATTTCAGCCATGAATGAACTCATCAACTTTTATTATTTTAAAAATTGTGGAAACTAAAGCGTGCCCACTTTACAAGTACTCACACACACACACACGCGCGCGCGCTCATACGCACACGTGTATACACGCACACACGAAAAAATGGACAGCCGATAAGATTAGGGCTTTAAAGCTTAGGGTATCCTTTTGACCAGTCAAGCTTATTTCATTTTTTCAAAGGGATTCAGAAATTGTGAATAGTTGTAAGAGTTACTTTTTCGATAGCTCACTTAGTCCTCTAATTATGACGTAACAAATTTACAGTTTTTTTTCCCTTAGATTATTTATTTATTGTTTTTTTTAAATACTATATCTGATAAATGATTCTTTAATCTGACTTTGTATAAATTATTATTATTGGCTGACTTAGAGGGCCAACTTCTGGAGACACCTATTGGCAGAACTTAACGAGCCCTACATCTTTGCTTCTTTGACGTATAATGCTGAAACGCTTCATTTTCGAGGTACATCAAGTGGCCATCTTATCTAGGACACCTTGCATATGCATACAATTTCGATTGGATCAAACATTTAGCTTCGTCTACGCAGCTTGAATTGCTCAAGGGATATCCGATAAAGTGTAATGAGCTTAAAAAAAAAAAAAAAAAATTGGTTTTAGCCATCTTCAAGACAAATTTCTTCGATACGGCGTTAATCATTAATTTTCATGTAGAGTAAAAAAATGGGATTTAACTTAAATTTTTATCGGCTGTCCATTTTTCTGTGGAAACAGCCGAAAAATTAAGGAAATATTCGAGATTGGAAGATACTGTTTCATAGATCTGTTATCAATGAGCATGATCCTTCAACTCAAAGGATTAAATTGCGAAAAAGTGCAACAATGAAGGAGAGATATCTCGTATCAATTATTGATAGCATTTATTCTTTTATTTCCTTTATATCTGCATCTGAGCTAAAGCTAAAGGTTATCAGTTGAACTCAGTATCTTCATTTGAAAAATGCACCACTTGGAGAAATTTAAAGCTTAAAGAAGTGTGTAATAAAATATTTTTTACAGATTTTTTTTTTAAAGTCTAACCTTGGAGAACGGGGATTTATCTGAATATGACGACTTACCAGAAATTTTAACAAGAAAGTTTTCACATTCTTACAGATTACCTATTTATTCTTAGACATTTAAACAATATTTCTTTATTAAGTCGAACAAGAAAAATAATAGATAGTAGCTCAATTACGCTTTAATAAAATGATCATTTATTAGAGATTAATATACAAAATCTCAGTAAAGGTAGATTAATAGTAAACCATTAATTAAAAAGATTAAAAATTATTAGTTTTCACCAAAAATACCTAATACAGCAATACTTTAATAACTAATTTAAATTAAATTTTAAGAAGTTTTAATGTAATCCTCATGTAGGAGCTACATAAACTAAGTAAATTTCTAGTTCCATTCAAACGGGACAAGGGGATAGAAGTAAATAACTTCAGATTTCTCAGAGTAAATAACGTGAAAGGAGAGACCAGGAAGACTGGCTCTAGAATGACGGTCAAAGAGGAGTGTGGGTAAGCGATCAAGCTTTGTAGTAACATTTGTAAATATCCGCCAGTAACACTTATCAAATCGTGAAATTTAGAATATTAATGTCAGAAAATTAAATTTTGCGCCTATAATGTTCAATAAGCTTTTACGATACTACCACTAACAGAGTTGAGTTTCTTCATTTTAAAAATTGTAGCTGCGTACAAACTCACATACACACACAAATGAATATATGTAATAAAACAAATTATAACTAATAAATTACAAATTTATTTTTTTAAGCATACTTTAATTGCAAATATTTTTAAGTAAAAAAAGGAGGAAATTCAAAGGAATTTAAAGAATATATTTCTAAAAATGATATGGAGATACCTTAATTGCTATATTTGTTTTAAGAAATTCAGTAAAGAAATATTTAAATAATAAACATACAAAGTGCACACCCCCACTTAATTTTAAGTACATGATGACGGGACAAATGCTTAGCGAGGGGTGGGGGGGGGGATGTTTACATATAAATTCAACCTCATAGAAAAATACCATTTCTCTAGTAGTAGGCTCATGTAACCTGGATACGCAATCGGCTAGAGAGAGAGAGTGGCTAGATAATAGTTCCTCGACCTTAGAGAACTACTATCGAGTCACGTGAATAGCCACCAGGTCTGCAAACGGCTAGTTCGAACTCATGTCTCTTTCCACATCGAAAGGTACCCCAGCAGCCAGGACGAGGTCGACAGGTCCTTGTGTCCCTAATACCGTGGCACATCAACCTTACCGGGGGGGAAACAGCCATTTCAAAGGCGTCAAATTTTAAATTATCCTAAATTTATTAAAAATAATTAGTAGTTTAAATAAAGTATAAAATAATATAAAATTGTGTACATGCATACATATATATATTTGTAAATAATATTTTTTAGTCTGTAAATCGTATATGAAGAACAAAACACATATGAATTTGCACACACTCACACACAAACGAGCAGGCACGCACAGACATAAAAGTTTGTGAATGGAACTGATCCTTAACATCATCTACCCGATAGGATAACGGAGTTGTATGTCATATTGTTTCCGAAGCGATCGTAGTATCTATATTTTCTTTAGAATACTTATATTGGACTAAGCATAGCTTTTAATTAGAATTTTTTCTTTTTTTAATCAGGGATAGATTCAACTGTTTTCTCTTCGAATAATATATTTATTTTATTTGAGAAAGATAAACTATTGAGGACGTTTTGATTTTTTTTTTTTTTGGGGGGGGGGGGGGNAACTGGGTAAAGTTATATATAAGTGTGTGTGTGTGTTACTGACTAATATTTATACACGCGTGCCTGCTGTCGAGTGAGCGAGTAGGAAATTTTTCATTTTAGCGGGTATACATTTGTTTAAACTAAAAAAAAAATTCAAAACAGTTTTGTTTATTGATAAAACCCATTTAGAGAACTGGATAGCTAAACTGAACCAATATATTTGTTATTTAGTAGCTGTGAATTTTTAGTTCATCGCCTAGGATTTTCAATTATTTTTTTATTATTTTTTTTTAAATGAAATTTGGCATATAGCTTTTTAAATGTAAAATGAAAAGCTGAGTTCGTTATGGAGCAAAATCGAATCGATAAGAGAGGAGAATATCCATTAGTATTATCTTTTCTCCGGCTTGATTGTTTACTGATAATAATATATGTGTAAGGGATTATATGAGTCCGAAAGACTCATATATTCATAAATAAAATATATTTATGAATAACGACACTGAGGACTTCGCTTAGTTTCCGCAGCCGCTTGCGTGATACCCTTAATAGTAATAATATCTTCTTCAACAGATGACGGGCTAGTGAGACGTGAAAACGGCTCAAGTACCACTGTAATTGAGATATGTACACACAAGTATAGTGTGCAGGGTAATTCCATGGTTTAGCGAGACTTGAGGGGGGTCGGTAAGTGGCAGTAGGCGGTAACCTCCAATAAACACAGGTCACAGCCTGCAATCACCGTTCCGCTAAACACATACCAGTAACACTGCCAGATTGAGGGTTGTGCTAATAGATATCGCTCCTTCCAGGCAAAAATCCCCAAGAATAAGCTATTAAAGCTTCTGACAATAACATTTTTTTTAAATATTAAAAGGTTTTAAATTTTTTTGTCTCCCTAACTTCATGTTACGTCAATATTTTCCATATTTATTCGATGGTGCACTCTCTCTCTACTCAAATAAGTGATTCTTACGGTAAGCTAGAAAAATATACTGTTAAGTGAATTATTTTAAGTATAATTTTATCCCTCATATCAGTTAAATATCCATTTAGCAATTGAAATAAGTCTATCTCAGTTAACATAGATGTTTTAACATTAACACATGTCTCGAAACAACCTTTTAACGTTTTAATATTAATTAACCTTTACATAACCGAATGAGAATAAGTGTTTTATTGTTTCGAAACAATTATAGTTTATAAAATGTAAAATATAGTTTAGTCGTGTTGTTGTTTTTTGTTGAAATTCAGATTAGGAAAAGGGGAGTTTAGGATAAATAATCTTTATAATCGCAATATCTTCATATTTATTTGAGTTGGAAAAAAGTTTATGAAACACAATAGTTGTAAAATGTAATTTCACTATTTTATTTAAATAATGTATTTGTTGTGGTATTTAATCCCACATTAATTTTATACAATAAATGCAAGAGAATAGAATAAAAAAATGTTACTACCTCAGCTGGGACTCGAAGTCGGGACTTGGAGTCCCGGCTAAGGTAGTAACATTTTTTTAATACTATTCCCTAACAATTATTGTATAAAATTAACATGGAATTAAATACCATAACAAATACATTATTTAAACAAAGAAAAAAGAGTCTAATAAAATATATAGCTGACAATTTTAGCTCCTTGGAGCATAAGACGATATATTCGTCTTACTCGGGGGTTTAGACTCCCAGAGTGTAGGAATCTAATGAATCATCTTGCTAGCCTCGGTGTTGAAACTGGTAGCATGCCAGCCCGGCAAGCAGGAGATCCGGGTTCGAGTCCCGGCTGAGGTAGTAAGATTTTTTAAATTCTATTCCCTTGCATTTATTGTATGTAATTTCACTATATTTATGCTCTATAACATTTTTAACCCCCCCCCCCCACCCCGCTCGTCCCTCTTGGCCAGTCCAGAGTAATCCCATGCGAGAGAGAGTATGATCATACCTTTTACGTTTATTGTTCTTTCCGACTTGTTGATTAATTTTCGTTATCTACTCATACTTCTTTGCATAATGAGTGAAACATAGTAAATCTGCAAATTTACAATTGCAGCTCCTGTTTGACGAGCCCTTAAAATGATGACATTCTTTAGCGTTTGAAATAACTATCTGACCATATATTTGGCGTCCCTGGTGTAAGATAGGTGAGGATTTGATAACAAACATTTTTTAAACTGGCACTGTGGTCCTAAAATGCACTGATTTATTTCCTGAAGATGAATACGAAAAAAAGAAATATATAAGAGAAAAAAACAAACAAAACTGTTAGAGGATTTTCACTTATTAGCTCTAACAGCTGTCCGCAGAGGGGTCGAAAATAGCACACGCAACCCTAAACCTGTCGGCATTTTGACAACATACATTAGGGGATAATTCGAGTGTTTTTGTTGTCTGTTTCCCTCCTGAGACAGGAATTACTGTCAGTGATGAGTACCATGTGCTGATTGCCATAGAAGACACCATCTTTACGGCAATCAGCTTCCCTAATTCATGTGTCATTAACACAGCGCAATTAATTATGCTTCGTGTAGACAACAAATATTCGCGTTCTTTATTGTATCAGCTGTTTTCCACACTGCGTAAGTAGTAATTTAAATTTTCATGATTAAGGCTGAAATTCTACCTACAGAAGAAAATCAATTTTTGGCGAAATTAAGAAGAAAAAAAAAACGCATTCACACAATAATTAAGCGTTGATAATGCTATGTTCTTTATGCTATATTCTTCAAATAGTGTTTTATTTATTTATTATTAGCGCTTATGCTATTAATAAATAAAGAATTTTGAGAAAACAGTAAGGGGAAAATAGCTAATTTGACCATAATTTTGTTGGCTTCATTATAGCGGGTATACATACACAATATTTTATATTCATATCATTTTCAAAAATTTACTCCAATTTCACCCTAATCCATATGCCCACTCCCTGTCATCGGACTCCAACCCCTATGATCCACCCCGACGACTAAAAAGAAGATGGCCCCGTGACCTCCTGGGGACATAATCTGTAAATAAATTGAGAGTGGTGTCATTGGTCACCTTCTCTCCTCATGTGATTGATATTGTATTTTATTTTTTTTCTCTAATTCATTGTGGTGATCAAATTACAAAATGTTTTAATTTAACAGAATGTAATAAATAAATAAAAATTAAAAAAAAAAAAAAATATTATATAGCCAAGATTTGGTTCTTGTCCCCAGCAGGATTGGATACCACGTGCAGATATAATTGAATAGAACTTGGAGCTACCAGCTGATTAAGGCGCCGCTTATTTTGAAACACTTTCATTATTCTGTTGAAGAATAGATTAGGAGATAGCGTGGAAGCTGTTACAGAAGAATATGATGAGTAGCCGAATTGTCATGGATTTGTCAATCAGGAGGCGTCTTAGGCTGATTTACTCCAAGGAAATGAAGTTTAGGAGAAGCAAACAAAATTGTCCGTTCAAAATGTAATCCATATTGATATGAAGTAGTACAAGACTTAGCCTTACTTAGTAGTAACTCATTAGTCTTACCCTGGTGTAGAGAAAATATATTCTCGAAATATCGGGATAAACTATTTTTTCGTATAGAATTATTAGGACAAACCCTTCAATGACCAACTAAATTTGTCTGATAACCTGGTCGATAACTCAAACATAATATATAGCATCATAAATATATTTACAAATACACATTTATATGTATGTAAATACCAAAGTTTGGTATTTGAGCATATTTTTGTAAACCACTACATCAGTTAGTTAATTGCTCAAAAGTTAAAATCGCCAAACAATTAATGAGAGGGAATAGAATATAAAACACTATCTGTCCCAGCCAGGAATCGAACCTGGATCTCCTGCTATCCGGGCCGGTGTACTTTCCAGTTATACTACCAGGACGTGCTAGTTGTCTTATTCAATTCCCTCTAC